>JAOWMA010000429.1:0-36464 GCA_025962755.1 Colletotrichum tropicicola
TCCCGGCTCCCCCCCCGGCGCCCGCCCCCCCCCCCCCCCCCCCCCCCGCCCCCCCCGCCCGCCCCGCCCCCCCCCCCCCCCCCCCCCCCCCCCCCCCCCCCCCCCCCCCCCCCCCCCCCCCCCCCCCACTCCACTGAGATAGATAAGCCGACGTGCCGTCGTTGGTCTTATCTGCGATGCGCGCTCTGGTATCCCGACTTGGAATCGCTAGTCTGTCGGTTGGAAACTACCGACATTGACGTATCTAGGCGGGAGTTGGCGTATTGGGTTGGTGTGCACGTGTCGCTGGGATGAGATGGCCCGGCCTCTTGGGTCAGGTAGGCTCGACAAGCGGACTTGGTATGAGTCTTTTCAGATTTATTTCAGTGTCTGGACTGTCATGTATGAAACAGCTTGAAGAGCTGACTTGGGATGAGCTATTTCGTTCTCAGTGACCCATGTTATGCCGTCATTCGAGGGTTGGCAGGCGATAAAGTGAAGAGTCTAGGCTCCGTTGATCTAATCCATGTTGCTTATTCCTGAGCCTCTCCACCTCAGTACGCGTAGAACAAGACGTTCTCATTCTCCGATCTCCGGATCTTCTTGTTCTCACGCATGAGCCAGAATCGCATTGCCCAGGCCCCGGCGGCCGTTGCAACACTGAGGGCCGCGCTCGTCGACATCGCCATGGTGTAGCGGGGCTCGTCCGTCTTGGGCCACTGGGATTCGTTAGCACATAGCTTTTCAAGTCAATACATACGTTTCATACCATGTAGGGCGTCCAGATGAAACTTGATACTGCGATGCAGTTGACAATTGCCAGTGCAGAAGCCTTCTTCTCCTTGGTCTGAGAGCAGGTCGCAGATACCCAAGCAAGGATCACGGAGTTCACGGCGTAAGTGCCGATTGAGAAGACACACATTGCGACTGTTGAGTCAGTTTCAGCAAGCTTGGTGTCATGGTCCTGGAAGAGAAACATACAGTATCTTGCACCTGTGTTCAAGGTCGCGCAACCTAGAATGAAGCCAAACACCGCAATCGACTTGGCGATGGTGATATGCCTGATGGAAACTATTCAGCCGACGTCCATGGAAACATGAGCAAAAAGCGAGCAACATCAAACTCACCAGGTCCTCTCGTTGAACTTGCCGGACGACCAAGACCATGCAATGGAAATAATCCCAGCAATGAGGTACGGTGGGCAAGTTAGAACAAGCGTGATGGTCTCGTTAAAGCCCAAAGTCGCGACGGCAGTAGGGAAGAAGTTCTTGAAGCCGTTTGCACCCAGGTGAAAATGCTGCATGGCCGTGAAGAGCCAGACCTTCGGGTCTTTGGCTGCCTCCAGAAGACCGGTCCAAGTCGTAGTCTGGCCGCTGTTCCCGACTGTATCCCGGAGGATACGCTCGTTGGCCAATATTCTCTCTTCCGGCGTGAGCCAGCGCGTGGTCAAAGGCTCGTCTGGAAGGATGAAGAAAGCGACGATGGCGATGATGAGGGTGACGACGCCTTGGATTATGAACAACCATCTCCAGCCCGCGATGCCAGCCTGACACTCGTTAGACTTCCGAAGAAACATCCAATCTCCACTTAGGGTTACCATACCATGCCGTGCATTTGGAAAATGCCAAGGGCTATTAGTCCCGCAAACGCGGTAGCAAGAATATTTCCTGTGTAGAGGATCGATATCCGTGTAGCCAACTCCTTTCGGGTGTAGAACGTCGCAAGAACATACAGAGCTCCCGGGTAATAAGGGGCCTCCGTGATGCCCAGAAAGAACCTGGTGAGGAGTAGTCCAGTGTAGTCCTTGCTCACAGCCGTGAGCCCGCTGATTACTGCCCATACCGCCATACACGAACCCATCCACCAGCTGGGACGGACCCGCGTGACGACCATGTTTGCAGGAATGCCCACGATGACGTATCCGGCAAAGAGAACGGCCACGCATGTTTGATATTGAGTCGGGGTGAGGTTGAGGTCTTCTTCGAGGGTGTTGAGTCTCGCGAGTGCGATCGCATTCCGATCCTATAGAGTGAAAAATTAGCGGGAGCAATGGAAACAACAAGGCCAACGGAGCTTAAACTTACCAGGTAGTTCAGCCAATACTAACCCACCAGTCAGGTTAGAGTTGTTTTGTCTTCAAAGGCATTCTCGACTCACCATCAACCATAGACTATCGTGTCCGTTAGTAGTTGACCAGCATCACAAAATGAGAATGTACTAAGGGCTCAAATACTCACATTGGCATAATCCACCAGTCCAGCTTGCGCACGAGGGCAATCTCACGAGGGTCTAGCTTTTCGTGGGCCCCAGAATAGTCTCGAACTGCTGCGTCAACTTTCAGGGTGCTCTCCACCTCTTCGAGAACACCCGGCAAATTGTCGCTTTTCTCGGCCTTCCGCCGGTCCGAAGTCGCAGTCATGTTAGCAAATAGTTCGCAGGATTCGAAGGTCGTTGAGGATCTCGTGAAGGCTACAATCAAGCTGAATGCGCTTTTATATCTCTCATCCCCGCCCTTTGCGGGGGAGGTCTGGGGTAACGATCACGACGGCCTCCAATACCCCCGATCGTATTACGAGGTACCGAGCGTTGCGACATCTCTCCCCCGCACTGCCAAGTTGACATGCCAAGCTTTTAGACTAATGGCGTCCTTGGTACTGATCCTTATTCGCAGTTTTGAGTGTGCGTTTGAGTCTCACGTTAGCTGTGAGTGGTGAGAAGTCATAGACATGTTGGGACTAGTCGGTGAGGATCTGGGCAAGTTTGGGGGTCGGAGGCTGGGCGAGAGGGGTAAACCCTGGGCGCCTGGGGTCATCCGGGCAAAAGAGCACAAAGTTGGAAGCACGCCAAGATGTGGTGATGATGGTGGCGGTTGCTTAGGAAAATAAGCAATCGCCCGACGGCCTGGACCGTCGATAGTTTCGGGTCTTACCTGGAATCGGGTTCATCCGAACATAAAATGCGCGTCCTCATTTGAGCATGTTCCTTTTGTTATTTGCATATGTTCGGGTGCATCCGATGTGATTCGGCGTTACGACATGTCTTAGAGCTGAAGGACGTTAGACGAAGTGACAGAGGAGTTCCGAAAAGGATAAGCTCTGCGGTCTCGACGGAGAAGCCATCACAGCTGCCCCTTCGGCATCTCCGCGGTTTGGAGATAATTGCAAGAAGCGTTTCCTAGGATGCTTGTCATCTTACCGGTGTATAACGGCACGAGACAATGTGCTTTCTCTTGGCAACGTGTCGCATCGAAATAAGTTGTGTGTATTTGAGACTTTTTTGGACCCCCAGCAGCTCTAATTCCAGTCAGGCGCATAGAAGCAGGTCTGCCGGATCAAAAAAAATCATGTTGGCTGTTTGTTGACTTCAGCTATTTCATTTATCAACAAATCTCAGAAAGGGTTGCCATACTGGGAATTGCATTGGATCTTTTTTGCTTCTTGATTCGAACTTTTGGGGTCAATTTTATGGAATGATAAATATCGAACGTTTGATTCACATGGAACCGACTGTACACCACAGGTTTGGAAAGTCCTATACCGACCCTGATTCGGGCTACGGGCCTGCGTACTTAATGAAATCCTTCAGGTCAGTATCTATCCAGACTTTGGTGCTGTCAAACTAGATACTATGTAGTGGGCTTTTGCCTCATGATACCAAGTTGGATGTGAGATATGATCGCCCGGCTTGGGCGTATGTCTTGTTCGACGTATTCTTACGGAGGATATTGCGGGAGGAACAGGTAGCTGGTAGTTGCGTCGCTCTGGGCTCATGGACGTTGTGTCGGATAACAGGCCGACATGTGGAAACAACATTGAAGTAAGCCGCTACCAACCTACGCCACCCATCCCACCTTTGTTTATTCTCGTCAAGAGATCAACTAGTTCTCAAAGTGGTTCGGCTCTTATCTGACTAGTTCTGGGAGCATGTCTTTTGATGAAGACAAGTTTCGCTTAGAAATGACACATTCAATCCCCAGATCTCATTAAAGTCAAAGTCAACTCCATTTCTACATCTCGGAATACAAACAAGTCTGGTGTTTGAAACAATACCACAACGATTGATGAATCTGAAAGGCCTTCATGGGGCGAACTCATTTTTGTAGATCCTGGATTCCAATCTCACTCCGTCTAGATTGCACTTAGCAGCTAGGTCCCGTCGAACATCAACATCGACAGGAAGTTGAATTACTAATCCAAGGTAGTCACCTAAATAAGCGTTGTTAGCCAAAGATAGACATCCAGTCTCAAGTGTACCGACCGGTCGGCCCGAGTCTCTCATAAACGACAGACGGTGACTGCACGATAAGAATGGCACAGTAAGTGAAGGGAGTGCCTCGGCGTGAGCTCTTATCTGTGGGGTTTCGATTCCGCATCCTTCGAGTCCCAGAATATTACCCCATGCCGGTCTTTACCTTCATGCAGGTCGCCTTTGGGGTGTTTTTGCGGAGGGCCCCCTGTCCGTCACTATCTCCGCCCCAGGGCGATCGGCTGGAAATCTGCCTACCTCATTCCCATTTCCTCCACGAACATGGCACTGAGTCAAGACTGCCTTTCCCGGACAAGTGTACACCGGCATCATGTTTGAAGAGACCTTCGCCAGCAACCTGCCCGCCTCGAGATCGGGATCTCACCCGGAGAGCCCGGTCAGCCCCCGCACAGTCCCGCCGGCCGGTGGCCCGCCGCCGCCGCCCCGTAAATCGCGGGTCGCTCTCGCCTGCAAGCGTTGTAAGCGAAGGAAGCAACGGGTAAGTCTTGAAGAGCTCAGATTGTGTCTTGTTTTTACGTTGACAACGGCAGTGTGATGGCGGGCATCCGAGCTGCAAGTCCTGCGAGAAAGCAAACGTCCTGTGCGTCTACGAAAGAACCCTACGACCGCAGTATCCCGGCGGAAAGTCCTTGTACATCAGCGCGCTTGAAGAGCGGATCGCGTTCCTCGAGGCTCGGATGCCGGACTATGCCGAGGACCATTTCGCATCGGCAAACTCAGCTGGCGCACCGGAGCCCGAGGACAAGTTCCAACGCAGAGAATCTCGAGAGTCTTACTCGGAAGACGAGCCCTCTTCTCTGGTCGACGGGGTCGCGTACCTCTCCTTGTGCGCCTCCGGGACGACAGACACGGCATCGGAGCCTTTCTATCTCGGGTCCAGCTCCGGAGCGACCATCGCCCGGATGATCCAGTCTTCCATCTTCCACAGCACCGGTGGCAGGGCCGTCAGCGATGCCATGGCAGCGGCGCAGCCCGGTGTTCTCCGTCCGCCGTTGTCAAGGGCCCCCGCGTCGACGCATTCTGACGAGTCCATGTCCGAGTTTCCGTATCCATCACAAGCCAGGATGCTCTTCGACGTTTTTTTCGACCGCCTTCACACCCGATGGCCCATCCTGGACCGCAAGCTGTACACGGTCCTGTTTGAGAGGTCGTACGATCAAGGCGCGTTGCCGATCCAGCAGCGGAGTATCCTGCACCTGATTTACGCCATCTCGGCTAGATTCTTGCAGCTCATGAAGAAGTCGTGCGACGTTGATCCCGAAGTAAGTCTTCCAATGCACAGGGGGGTGAAGTAGCTGACGCAGCCTAGCGCCATCTCCTGGCAGCCATCGAGCCCATGGACTACATACTGGAGCAACACAACTTGGCCACCGTTCAGTTCCTTCTGCTGCTGGCGGTACACGGACAACGCAGTCCGTTTGGCGCCGGGTGCTGGTCGCAGGTTCGATATGCCGTAACGCTTTGCATCGAGCTCGGTCTTCACAGGAAGCAAACCGCCAGGCCGCAGACTCATAGCGAGCGTGACGTCGAGATTCGGAGACGAGCTTTCTGGGCTTGCTACTGCTTAGATAGGATGACTAGCGTCGTTCTTGGGCGCACATTTGCTATTGGAGATAGAGATATCAATGTTGAGGTATGTCGGGATCAATTACGATTGGTGATCATGCTAAGTCTTTCGTAGCTGCCCAGCGACAATGACGTGTTTTGGGACCTGACTGCAATCGGCAGCCCACCAGCCAACTCAGAGGCCTCTTGGTCTAACATGAGGCCGTTCATCCATATCATAAAGCTGCGGAAAATACAGTCTAAAATTCACCGGCGTGTATATCGCGTGGATAAAGACGTGTTTGCAGGGTCGCCGGGAGAGAGGGCGAAGCTCGACTCCAAGATGGCAGCCATCCGCGCGGAGCTTGACGACTGGGCAAGAACAATTCCTCATCCGCCGAAGGATGCCAAGTCAATCACCTGGATGTATGATCCCGAAAGCGCCTACCACGACTCGAGGGACTTTTTCAATCTGTGAGTTGGTTTCCCGAAGTTACTTGGTGACTTTTTGACGCTAACCATAGTCATCTAGGCAATACCACAAATCAGTCCTATCACTTTTCACGGTCCTACTACCAACGCTAAACACATCGGACCCGAGGTTCCTCACCAGCGCACGGTCGGCAGCCTGTGTGTGCACGGCATACAAACGCCTCAACCAACAAAAGACATTGAGCTACACCATGATGGCCCTGCATTCGTGTTTCATAGCCGGGCTGACGCTGGTATACTGTCTCTGGCGTGACCGTTCGCTCTTCTCTTACGACGCGTTGGAAGCTACGAGAGCTTGCTCTCAGTCGTTGACAATATTCGGCGAAAAGTGGCCCGGTGCCGTCAAGTACCGCGACATTTTCGATGCTCTTTCAGGCAGTCTCTTCAAAACCATCGTCAACCCTTTGTCGACGTCTGGTTCTGGACTCAAGCCGCTCAAAGTGGATCTTGAAGCGGAGCCGGTGGCTTCGCTGAGCAGTCCGGCTGTGTCTTCAGAAGTCCACGGAGAAGAGAGACCGACTATGGGTCATGCTGTGTCAAACGCGGTGAAGGAGGCGTTCATGGAGGTTGATGAGGAAGCGCCGGGCGGATGGCAGGGGTGGAGGATGTTTAATGAGATGGTGCAAAACGACTTGACGCCAGGTGGTGAGAACACGAATCTCAGCGGAGTTCAGCAAGGACAACCTGGTGAGAACTGGGCAGCACCAGAGCAGGGCTTTCAAGGCTTCGACGCCAACCAGTACTCGGTGCAGATGGGGATTCCAGCCATGATGGACTCAGACTGGGACTTTGGGGGGTTGGAAGGGTTACGTTGAGATCCAGACCAGTGCCTTTCGGAACGAACGGTCTTTAGCCCCTGAAAGTTTAGGTGTCACAGGCCCTTTTTTAGTATCAACTAAGCCACGTAGAATGCTATGTGCCCACAGTCAATTCTAATAACCCCTACTCAAAGGCACTGACAGGTAGGCCAGATAATTCATTAGTTTAAGTTGATAACTTATGTTGAAAACCTAAGTGAATTTCTTTGTTTCTATACATCATATATAGATTTCCTATCTGTGTTGTGTCCTCCTAAGTGCTCCTTAGCCCTGCTGTCACGGGTCGTAACGGTAGGATGCATCGAAGAGGCTTTAATGCGTTGTTACTTAACCCGAAAGTCTAACTACGAGTTAAGTAAACCCTATTTATACAGTATATACCTTTGTAAAGGAGATACCTAACCTTTATATAGGCTTTCAGGACAGATACGAAAGCCTGCTCTATTACCCTTGATGCGTACTGGTCCTTGAAAGGCATATTACTGCTGTATGGTCCCCGGAACGAACGGAAGTAAATATGAACGATTCGTTATCCACTTCAGACGATTTGTGCTGCTGTTCTTTGATTTGTAACAAACTCAGACGATTTGTAATATATGAATTTGAGATGGTTTTCTCACATTACTAATCAGTACAGCAGTGAATACATTTATCCCTGACGAACGCCAGGGTTCAGTTGTCGATATCACCAATTATCTACCTACCGTTTGTTTTTTATAACTTGTTCAACGCACTACCACAGAGACATGACCCGGTATACACGAGTTGCTGTATTTGGGGCAACCGGGCGGGTTGGACGTGAGGGTGAGAGATTCGATCGCGGCCCCCGTTGAATTTACGTGCGAAGAGATTGACATTCGAATAGTAACCCAGGCGCTCGTCGAAAACAAGTTTGACGTTGTCCCAATTTCACGGCAGGAGACTGTATGTGGAATTCCCGTTCCCCCTTTCCCGTTGATGTCAAGGAGGTTACCCGTCAGACCGTCGCAGGAATCAAGACCCAGAAGCTTGGGTCACTTGAGACATTCGATGTTGTTGTTTCCACTGTTGGTACGTATTACGGACGCCGGTGCTGAGGGAGGTGCTCACAATGTTAGGTATCCAGGGGAAAGCTGCCCAACTCGACTTGATCCAGCAGGCAAAGGCTCAAGGTGTTAGGCGATTCATCGCTAGCGAGTATGGCGTGCACCCTGAGACCGAGGCTGGCCGGTCGGACTTTTTTGCTGCCAAGCGCGAGATGCGACAGGTCCTCCACAACGCTGGTTTCCCTGACGGTAGGTTCAATGTGCCTAGGCGTCATTTGATCCCTTCTCCATGATGCTGCCATTTGTCCTAAGATGACTGCTTACGCTTGGCGCAGGATGGACGGCGATTGCGAGCGGGTTCTTCGATGATATCTTGCCTCTTCTCGTGACCGCAGACAGCGATGCCCTCGCCCTGACGGTACGAGGCAGTGGCCAGGTCCGACATCCCTTTACGTTACGGTACGACATAGGTCGTGTGCTAGCGGCTACATTTGAGCGACCGCTGGAATATAAAAATACGTGGATTACCGTCGCCAACGGTTGGTATACCTTAAACGAGGTGGCCCAGAAGATTGAAGACGTTACTGGCAAACATTGGGAGGTCAGGAAAGTTCCAACAGACATGAAAATGCCAATCCTCCACTTGGCGGAAAGTAACGGATGGGAAATACTACCCATTGGTTCGGGCCAGAAAGATGTGTCTGTGGAACTGGGAGACTTTGAAGAGGCTGCAATTCGAAAGTACGCAATGTCTTTGATTTAGCAATCAGCAGATAGGGACCAAAACCGTGAGCACTACTATGTGTAGTTCTAAGATAAGCCTCGCATAATTGAATGTTTACTATATTGTCGTTATTATTATTTAGATGTTGCCGTTATAGTACGCCCGGAGTACCATCCAATTGGGTGGTGACTACTAGAGGGATCTTGAGGTGTGGAGGAGGCGCTTCACATAACAAACCCAGTCTAGAATGACCTGGAGGAGCATTGGGTAAGACGTTCGCATGCGTCTTATAATGCATAAGGTACTATATAAATAATAGTAAATATCGATTTAAGGACCTTCTCTCCTGTACGAGCCGAATTTCCAAAGCGTCGGCTTTTACAGTACGCTGTTTTGGTTTCTGCATTATCGGCCCCATCTTGTTTGTGGAGGTTGTTAGTGGAGGTTAACATCGAGATGAGCTGTGGAGCTTCAACCTTGCTACTTAGAGTCACACAAACTCCGGCATCTCAACAACCGATTAGTCATCGTTGTTCGGTCGGTTAGCTCAGTTGGTTAGAGCGTGGTACTAATATTTCACCAGAAATGTTGTGTAATGCCAAGGTCGGGAGTTCAAGCCTCCCACTGATCATTTCTTTTGTAATTTTTGACAAACTTGACGAGGAATCGCTTCCTCTTTGTCTTGCGCACATTCCGAGCAAGTTTTGTCAAGTTCCGAGTGGTATTTGTGCCTGAATCATGTCTATCGTCTACGCCAACTGACCCTTCTTGTAGGGATACTTCTCCTTGAACGCCTCTGCAATCTCCGTCCTCGTCGCGACCCAGACCCCTTCCTTCTGCGCAATGTAATCCACAAAGTCCTTGAGCGCCCCGAACCGCCCCGGGCGCCCGATGATGCGGCAGTGCAGCCCGATGGTCATCATCTTGGGCATGCCCTCCTGCCCCTCCTCGTACAGCACGTCAAACGCGTTCTTCAGGTGCGTGTAGAAGCCGTTGGGGTCGCGGAACCCGGACCCGGCGACGTGGAACTTGAAGTCGTTGCAGTCGTAGCTGTACGGCACCATCAGGCACCCCTTGGCGTCCTCGCGGTCGCGCTCGAGCGGGAGGTCGATCCAGTACGGCACGTCGTCGGCGTACGTGTCGCTCGCCCAGACGAGCTCCTCGCCCATCTCCTCGTACACCTGCGGCACCAGCGTGCGCGAGTGCGGCGAGGGCCGGCCGTAGTACCAGCCGCGCGGGGCGTAGCCCGTCAGCGACTTGAGCGAGGCGATGCCCTTGCGGATGTACTCCTTCTCCTTCTCGACCGAGAAGTCGTGGTAGTCGACCCAGCGGTAGGCGTGGGAGGCGACGTCGTGGCCCTCCTCGACGCAGCGCGTCGCGACCTCGGGCTGCTCCTCGACGGCCTGGGCGACGGCGTAGAGGGTGAACTTCATCTTGCGCGAGTTGAAGAGGCGGAAGAGGCGCCAGAAGCCCGCGCGCGAGCCGTACTCGTACTCGGACTCGACGTTGTAGTTGCGCTCGTTGACGCGGGGCCCGCCCATGGGGTTCTCGCGGAGGTTCGTCTCGGAGACGCCGTCGCCGAGTAGGACGGAGCGCTCGCCGCCCTTGTGAGGGTGATGTTAGTTGTGAGGCGCACAAGCGAGGGAGGGCAGCGCGAACGGACCTCTTCATAGTTGATGACGAAGGAGACGGCGATTTTGGCGTCGTTGGGCCACGGGCAGGCGATGCCCTTCTCGCCGTAGCCCTTGTAGTCGCGGGCGAAGCCGTAGTCGGGATGCGCGTGGTAGACCTCAGGCATGGCGGCGTGTTTGCGGGAGTGAATGTGAGGACTGGACTGAGCGAAGGTGTTCTGAAACGCGATTTGGCGGTGGTGATGATGTCAATGAAATGGTGGCGGTTGTACGTCCGGGCGAGACGAATTCTTGAAAATGGTTGAAATATTCACACTCTGCCCGTCCGCCCTCGCCATCGGCTCGCAGCACCCGGTTGATTGCCCGTCTCCATTGGCACCGGCACCGGGCATCGCGTCGTGCATTATCTGCCGTGATGCGCGTCGCTCGAGCTGATTGCCTGCCCCTCCGTGCAACCCCGCCATAGCTATCACTACTTACCGGGGGAGCTTTCGGGCTGCAGCTCGTTATCGCGATGCGTTTCGGGGGTCGGACAGGGCATCATCGAGCAGGGATGAGAGCTGTTGGGTGGGTGGCAGGGGAGGGAGCTGTTGCATCGGCTCCAAACGAACCGTTGGAGGTCGGGGGGTTTTGCCCCATGGAGGAATGCTGATAAGATCGGAGGGCCGATGGTGGGGTCGGTGTCTGCGCCGGTGAGATAAGAGAGTCTTGGGGAATGCGAGTTGATGTAATGCCCAGGCGGATCGTGACTCTGGCAAATGTCCACGGATAGGGACGAGGCGCGGAATTGAGTTGCGGGACGGGGGAGAGGGGTGGCTGGTTCCGGTTCTTGTTAAGCTTCCGGGACGGAGCCGGTGGCCAGGATGTCCAAGGGAACGTTGAATTGAGAGTTACGGCGGTAGCTGTTTTGTGGTAATGATTCGTCTTTACTTTGAGGCCAGACGAATCTCTATGACTGATGTGACGATTTGTTGATGACATGATTCCTTTTGCTAATGCTAATGCTCCATGAACCAGTTAATGCTCCCTTTTGTAACCGTCAAATACTCTCCTACTTTTCGTTCCCCTTTTCTGTCTCTCGAACCTCAGCCGTCGTGCTCTCCCGTACCTCCGAAGGCTCGACCGCCGGCGTGGGTTTCTTCGCCTTCAGTCCCGTGTTTCCCACTCCCAGCGTCAGTGTTAGACTGAGTCCGGAGCAGACGACGTAGTAAATGAAGATGTAATGCAGCCCCTTCATGTACGCCCTCAGAATCTCAGACTTCTCCTCCTCCGAGAACCCCTTCTCGTCCAGAGTGTACGTTGACGACGTGAGCTCCGCAATCACGCTGTCCGAAACAAAGTCCTTCCCATGTAGATCCCGGCGTAAAGTGTTGGACAAGATGACGCCCGAGACGACCAGCCCGAAAGCGCCGCCGATCGTCCGGATGAAGTTGCGCAGGCCTGTCGTCACGGCCCTGTCCTCGCTTCGTGAGTTCGCGTACATGCCCACGAGCGTCGGCTGCAGGGTCAGTCCGATGCCCGAGCCGACGATGATGAGGATGCCGATGAGTTCGCCGAGTCCCGTGTCCCGGTCAAAGAGGATCGTGAGGCCATTGCCGAGGGTCCAAAGAAAGAAGCCGACGAGAATGCATGGCATGTACCGTCCGATGCGGAGCATGTACTGTCCCGAGAGAATCGAGAGAATCGAGGTCGAGATGATGACCGGGAGAATGAGTGCGCCAGCAACCAGGGGTGAATATTTCAGGATGGACTGGAAGTAGATGGGAAAGTAGAATAGGTTCCCAAAGTACGCCTGGCCCATGAGAAATGTCTGCCCGTAGAGGTAACTGCAATGCGGCGCCTGGAACAGCCGTAAAGGCATGATGGGAAGCTTTGCCAGCTTCCACTCGAAGAGCACGCCCAGGACGCCCAGGACGGCGCCGACGGTGACGGATGCGATCACAAAGGGCGACGACCACGAGTAGGTCACACCGCCCCCGGACAGCGGGATCAACAGCAGGAGGACGGCCGCCATGTTGAGCGCGATGCCGCCGTAGTCGATCTTCTTCATCTTGTCGGCGTAGCTGCCCGGACGGTGCTTGAGAGGGAGGCAGAAGAGAATGGTGACGGCGGCCGGGGCGCTGATGATCGGGACCATCCAGAACACCCATCGCCACGTCGACTCCTGAACCACGGCGCCGCCGACGAAAGGCCCGACTCCGTTTGCGAGGGCCAGCACGGCTCCGAGCACGCCTGTTGCAGGTTAGTCTCTGGTCTGTAACCATGACATCTGTCTCGGCCTACCCTGGTATTTCCCCCGGTTCTCCAGCGTCGTGATATCACTAACGATAATCATGACAATACTGTTGATGCCGCCGCCACCAATACCCGCAATCGCCCTGAACGCGAACAACTGCTCCTTGGTCTTGGAAAACCCGCACAGAATATCGCCGACGGCCATCAGCACCAAGCAAATCATCAGCAGGTTCTTGCGCCCAAAGATGTCCGACAGCCGCCCGTTGATGAGCTGAAACGCCGTCGAGGCGATGAGGAACGAGGTCCCGATCCACGACGTCGCCGTCCCCGTCCCGAGATCGCCCGCGATGGCCGGCACCGCCGTCGACACGCTCGTCTGGTCGATGAAGGACACGAACAGGCAGACGGACAGCGCGGAGAAGGCCAGCAGCATGCGCTTCCGCGACATGGTGTTGCGCTGGCCGCCCACGCTCTCGGCGTCGCTGTCATCCTTGGGCCGCTGCTCGGGTGGCGTTTCCGGGGTGGTGGTGGCAGTTGTCTCGTCTTCTTCGCTCGAAGTCGTGTCGGCGCGTATCCGTACGGCGTCTTCTCTGGCATTCGACTCGAGGTCCTTGGCGCCGGAGGCCGGCGCGTCGTCCTTCATCTTGACATGTCGCGAGATTCAGGAAGTTCACGATTCGACATTCAATTTTCTCGGTCGTCGTGAAACCAAGAAAAAATAACAACGACAGGGGCCGCAGATTCAGATCGATGGCGCAGATTTCGGTGCCGAATCGCCGGGTATCCTCTCCCGCATGTTCGGCGCAGACATCCCCAATTGCTTACAGCAATCCATTGCGTCAACGCTGCTGCCCACCCGCCGAACGAGAGAGGAGGCAGCCGTCGAGGCGGGAATCGAGCGAGAGGTCCACTAAAGGATATGTCGGCATGGGAGCGAGCTGCGGATTGGTAGCCCTCGTTGCCGATCGCAGGGTATCGGATTCTTTGTCGGCTTTTTTTGAGCCGATGCGCGTCCGCTTGGGGGCCGCCAGTTTCAGTGGTTTCTGGACTTTGTTTTCACAGTATCCACTCCGGCGTCAGACGGGACGAGGGACGCCGGATGTGCGGCCAGTTTGGCCCGTTTGAAGAGACAATCATGAGTCGTCGGAGGTGGTTGTGGTGTTCTGCTCAGTTCGATGAGGTGGTGATGAGGAAGAATGAAGGATTCCCGGCGGCATCCATCGGCAGACGTGCGGGGAGTCGGCCGGAATGTTGCGCCCTACGGCGTAGTCGCGTCATGTTGGCCGAGAACGATGGCGACATTCTATGCGATTTTGGGACGGCTTTGACTCTGCCATTGCACATGCTCAAGTTGACAACTTGAAAGGTCCAAGAATAGTTTCAACGTAACTTCAACTTCACGAACCATTACCGTAGCCATGTCGAAGCTGTTCTCGCCCTTGAAAGTCGGGCCTCTTCAACTGGGCCACCGGTTAGCGTTAGCTCCGTTGACGCGGTACCGCGCAGATGACGACTGGACCCCAACGGCGATGATGAAGGGTGAGTGTGAGCCGTAAACTCGAGTTGAATTAGTCTCAATTGACACGGAAATCACCAGAGTACTATGAACAGAGGGCTTGCGTCCCCGGGACTCTGCTCATATCCGAAGGAACCCTCATCTCCTCCCGCACCGCCGGCCGACACAACGTGCCCGGCATCTGGACCGAGGCGCACATCGCCGGATGGAAAGAAGTCACGGATGCCGTGCACGCGAAAGGATCCTTCATCTACTGCCAGCTCTGGCACCTGGGCCGCGGCGGTCGGGTTGACGTCCTCGATCCGTTGGGGCTGAATCTCGAGTCAGCGAGCGCGGTCCCCATCAACGAAGACAGCCCGACGCCGGTGGAGCTGAGCGAGGAGGACATTATGCAGACCATCAACGACTATGCGCAGGCTGCGCGGAACGCCATCAAGGCCGGCTTCGACGGCGTCGAGATCCACGGCGCCAACGGCTATCTGCCGGATCAGTTTCTCCAAGATACCTGCAACAAACGCACCGACGCCTGGGGAGGAAGCATCGAGAAGCGGGCGCGATTCCATCTCGAAGTGACGAAAGCCGTCATCGACGCCGTCGGGGCCGACAGGACGGCGGTCAGGCTGAGTCCGTACAGCGACTTCCAGGGCATGCTCATGGACGACCCGGACCCGACCTTCAGGTACCTGACCGAGCAGCTGAAGCCCCTGGGCCTGGCATACCTGCATCTGATCGAGACGCGCATCAGCGGGAACGACGACACGGATTGCGGCGGCCAGCGGACGGTGCGGTGGCTCGTCGAGCTGTGGGATAATGTCAGTCCCGTGTTGCTGGCAGGCGGGCTGAATGCAAAGTCGGCGAGGGCGGCGGTCGACGAGACGTACAAGAAGTACGACGTCGGCATCGTCTTTGGGCGGTACTTCATCTCGAACCCGGATCTCGTCTTCCGCATCAGGGAGGGCATCGAGCTGGAAAAGTATGAGCGGACGTACTTTTACACGCCGAAGCTGCCGACGGGGTACATCGACTACCCTTTCTCTCCTCAGTTTCGGGCAGAGCTCAAGGTGTGAACGTAGGGGAAGAGAAGTCAGGTGGTATGTAATGCAGCGCAAATAGGGTATCTTTGGATTGAAAACCACATGTCAAGTGTACATTTCCCATTATCCGACATCGATCTGTCATTATGTTCACGGCACATCTCCAATAAATCAAAAATGGGACTGCGACGACCCCTTCGTACGATCCTCATCATCTTCCGTAGTCGCAGTCGTGATTATTTGTTTCGTCAACGTCATTAACTCCTCTGCATCACGCATCGTATTATGCCTCCTCATCAACGGTGTCAAGGCGACGCCGCCGGAGCCGTGTGCCCGAATAGCGCAACAGACTCCGGGTTGATTTATTGTGTTGCAAAGTCACGCCGCTGTCATTTCCAGCGTCGTCTCTGTTGGAGCGAAGCTCAAAAGCGCTGGCCACTCTCCGGATTTTATCCTTTAAGGAGCGCAGGGAGCTCCTCTTTGTTAGGGTCGTTCGGGGAACAGAGGCGTCTGATGGAGGTACGACGGCCTGCACCGATCGGCTTCGGGTGGGTTTGATGTGGTGGTTCGATCGAGCTGGCTCATTTTCGGTCGTATTTGCAGTCGGAGGGATCGCAGCGACGGACGCCACTCTCCGAACGGGCTTGTTTGCATCTATCGGACTTAGGCTCGACCTGGGTGGTGACGCGATGGAGGGCTGTGTCGATGCGACGGAGCCCAAAGTCACCGTCGAAGGTTGCGTAGTCTGCAGCAGATCGGACTGACTTCGCGGTCGTTCCCTGAAAGATCCTCGCGACATCACGCTGGCCCTTGTAGACGACCTCGTTGCTGGAGGAGCATTCGGAGCTTCCGTTGGTCTTGTCGTCGTCGATGACCTAGGGGTATTGTACCCTCGAGCTGTTCGGCTGGGGGGCGTCTCGTGGGGGTAGGAAAATGGTCGTCCGGCATTCGAAGCTCGGTTGGCCTGGAAATGCGGAACGTCCGGCTCGTCATCTTCAATCTCCACCGCAGCAGGTATTTCGCCTATCTCGAACGGCCTCGATGGGCGCCGTTTCGCGCGCAGCTTCTTCAAGTAATCCTCCGAGCTGATGTCGCGAAAAGCCATCTCTGCGGCGGCTCGCTCGGCCCGGCGCCGCGCTTGCCGGTTGAGTTGGGCGACTTGCTCTGGTGACAGCGCCATCATGAGCAATCAGGGAACGGTCGTAAGGGTATAGATTCGTCTAGCACTGTGTAATTCGTCGGGGAAGTTCGATACGGTCTGACTTGGGTGGCTTGTCGCTGGTCGTGTTGCAAGAGGTCGCTTGGTCTCGGGTGGATGATTGAAGTAATTCGCTAGGTTCGCTGACTCGAGTCTTATGGCGTACGAAACAATCAGGCTCTCGTCATCGCATCATGGCCGTTATTCGAGACTGAGGGTATTTGCTGGACTCGGATTCTGGGGTGTGGCAGAATGTCTCAGCCAGAAGCACGGCGGTGGCAGGGACGCTTCCCGGGCCTCTGGGAGAATGCAAATGCCGCAATTGTCGACCGTTGCCGTTGGATCCAGACGTCACAGCCCACGTGTTGCGGTCGAAGGAGATCACAGCATCGTGGGAAAAGTTGCTCGTAATCTTGTTCGCGGGGATGATCCCTCAGCAGCAGGCTGCCTCTGCCGAAAAAATTCGCGGCTGTATCCGGGGCACAGCCACACTAGTCAGCCATGTCGATGTGCTGCCTGTGAGGAACGAATTTTGATGATGGTCAGCTTCTCGCGATCGGCAGGGCTGTTGACAAGGTGAAAATAGAACTCGAAGGAATTGTTGTTGCAGTGAACGAGCTCAAAGGCGGGCAATTTGCAGGGACGTGCGGGAGCTTGGGGGCTGCTACATCTTGATAAGTGCATAGAAGCGGATACCTTTATGTTGATATAGCTAATAGTTGCATACTAACCTGGAAATTTGTTGACGCTCTTTAGATACCTATGGATCAGAAATGCAGAAACAAATCTTGAGAAACAATGTCGTCTTACTTAGATAACAACTCGATAACATTAAGCTTTCTCCAGCCAACAATCATTCAGAGCCTCCGCGTAACCAATGTTTTGCAGGCGAGTCACTCCGTCAACTACATGATTCCGGGTACATGAATAAAGCCCGGTGACAAGCACTCTGTCAAAAGCCGAAGTCTATCCCCTGAAAAGGCCCAATCGCCGTGTTATGGTTGATTATTTCGGCTTTGGTTAATCCATATGTGACTGTTGATCGCATTTTGCATGCTACAGGCTACATGGACTGGCGGCTTTGTGGGCTATTTCGACCCATGTGGACTCCATGCTTTCACCGCCATTACTCCCCAGAGCAATCCGTCAGTCATCCCACTTCACGAATCGCGACATCAGACGGAAGATCAATAATTGTCATCTAGTTGAGGTGGGACCGTTCGTCTACTGCCGAATTACCCATCCCAAATGTCAAAATGCCTCATGGATGAGCCTCTAGCCGAGCAATCAGATCTACGGGTTCCATACAAATAAGCGCTACTTTTGAAAGCTAATGCAGGATCGTGGACATCTCCCGAGAGTGTCTAGTCTCCCCCGGTCTTCTACGTGGAAACCGAACGGACGAACCTACGATGAGCCCCATCTCCGCGTCGAGTGCCATTGAAAGATTGTGACACGTCACTAACGGCCTCATGTTGCATGCTTGTGTGCAAAGTTGAGATCTAGAGATTCCCCACCAGTACTGCTGCTGGAGGGGTAGTTAAATATTGAGTCGTCGACTTCCATCGTGTTATGACTTGCCCAAGCTTTTGCATTTGGATCGTGTGACTTCGACAATGGCGGAATTCGAGATTCAAGATAAATATTTGGCTGGCCTCAGCGGCAAGGTAGTCATCGTTACGGGAGGATCCTCAGGAATCGGCCTGGCTACCGTGACCAAGCTCCTCGCGCTCGGCAATTCTGTCGTCAACGCGGACCTCGAGCCCGCATCTCAGCAACCCGAAGGCTCTTACACCTTTATCAAGACCAACACCACCGTCTGGGCGGATCAAGTCGCCCTGTTCAAGAAGACGAAAGAGATTTACGGCCGAGTCGACCATGTCTTCGCCAATGCCGGCGTTGGTCCGCGAGCCAACTACTTGTCAACAGAAGTCGACGAAAACGGAGATCTAAAGGAACCGACATACGAGCTGCTTGACGTCAGCCTGAAGGGCGTTATGAACACGGCCACTATCGCCATATATCACATGCGACAGCAGGCAGAGGGTGGTAGCATCGTTATCAATGGGTCTACGACCGGCTTCCAAAGACTTCGCGCGGTCGACTATGGTAAGCTCTGTATGTCTGCATACGACCTCATTAAACTGACAGCATGGTGCAGCGACAGCGAAACACGGCGTACTTGGGTTTGGAAGGGGTCTGATACCGCTCCTCGCAGCTGCCAACTTACCCATTCGAGTCAATACTCTCGCCCCAACCTGGACGGACAGCAATGTACTTCCAAATCTGAAAGCAGCGATGGACGCCATTGGGGTTGGAATCCAGCCTGCGGAGGCTGTCGCTCAGGCTGCGGCTTTCATGATGGCCGACACGTCTCGCAACGGTAATGTGATTCATGTACAACTTGGAAAGTACAAGGAGATGGATGAGACCGTGCTCCTTCCCGCGTTTGAGACCATCAAGGGCCCCGATTATCCAGGCGAAGATGACGTTCTTCGCCGTCTACAGGAGCTTATGACAGCCAGCTCAAGTTGATTCACTTGTCAGGGACTTTTGAAGAGAAAAACAGGCATACTTTGAAAGCTTGGCTAAAGGCTTATGCGGCAAGAACCAAGCTCCATTCGAATACAAATACAAACCAGAGGAAAGCAAGATACACCCAATTCCAAGTTTGAACCAAATTCAAGTAGGAAGAAAACACAGAAACCAACATTGACACGCGTCAACCAGCCGCGGAGCGTTGATACTGGCTACTGAAGCCCAAATCCCCTTGTGCTTGTTCATCGGCGAGGGTGCACGCCCGCGGCGCTTGACAAAGCATCCGTGCTATATAAGCGCTCGTAGACGCTGCATGCTTGAGTTAGAAAGTGTACTGATATCTTGTATGGTGGTGAGCACCTACCTGCAAGTGCCCCAATTCGTTACTAGTCATCCCGTTCGAGGTAAGAAGAATACCCGCAAGCTCTCTCTTGAACTGCTGATTTTTGACAACACTCTACCAAAAGAGGACGGTAAGTTAGACTGAATTCTGCCATCGGAGGACTAGGAATCGCACCTCTTCAAATGAATCTCGAACGTAGAAGCGCACTGTTGTGACCTCTTTCTCTTGTCCGATTCTGTGGATTCTTGCGAGTGCTTGATCTTCAAGGGTTGGGTTCCTGTCAAGATAGATTAGCACAGGCAGTAAGCCCCTAACTGCTCCATATCACCTACCAGTGTGGTTCCATCAGGTATGCGCGGGAGGCCGCAGTGAGTGTTAGTCTGTGTTCTCAATGTTAGCTGTCCCGTATAGTAAGCCATGAAAAGGAGGTTAGATACCCAACTGCTCCGCACGATAGCGTCAAAAGCAGTACTCGCACAGTTGGATCCTTGCGAAATCGATCAACGACCCCGTGCCTCTCTCTTTGCGGAACCTTTCCATCAAAGCGAAGAGCCGGAATGCCGGCTTGATTGAGACCTGCTTCGACCACGTCGAGCGTCATCCTCCAAGTTGAGAACACGACACTGACGTACATCAGCACCCGATCATAGTTGAGCCATCATTCTATGGTAAGCACGTACCTTTTGACATTGCTCGGCTGCTTGTTCAAATCCTCGACCAACGCTCTGATCTTTGTCGGAAGATATGCGGATCCAGCAATATTTCCAAGTGATATTGGCAGAGGGGGTGCCTCTAAGCTTGCTGAAGTCGTTGTCACGGGGGCAATAGGGCACGGCGGATCATGCCCACACTCAGGTTCGGTGTACTTGTTTGTCGCTTTCAGAACACAGCTCGAGCAGACGAATCTTAGGCATCTCGAAAACAAT
This sequence comes from Colletotrichum tropicicola, assembly GCA_025962755.1. Lineage (NCBI taxonomy): Eukaryota > Fungi > Ascomycota > Sordariomycetes > Glomerellales > Glomerellaceae > Colletotrichum > Colletotrichum tropicicola. The sequence continues at coordinate 20,271 of JAOWMA010000429.1, forward strand.
GCCCTGGCGTTTTCGGTATCGTCCAGGGAGTTGTTCGTAGCATCGAGAGTGAAGGGGCAGTAATGACATTGAATGCTGCCCATCTCAAATCTAAGATTGAACCCAGTCTGAGAATTTTGGTCCCAGTTGTCGGTGTTAGGCTTCTTACCCGTCATACTGGGTGCATCATGTCTGCTAGGAAAGAGGAGCCCCAGGTTGCAGACCATCCTCATCGCCTCAATTTGCTGCAAGACGCTGACGTATGACGCTGCTCTAGCCCCATGGTGGCCCTGATGGAGTGCCTCGTCCAGACGAGCTATCGTCTGAGTTCTCACCTGATTATACAGCTCTCGTTCGTGGTGCTGGAACTCAACATAATATGCCTGGTCTTTCCTTGGTGGTAGCTGGACTGTTTTCTTGGGTCGACGAAGGAGCAAGCAGCCCGCCAAACGCTTCAGTCTCTTCACGGCCTCTTCCGCGCGGCCAGATTTCCATAATTGGGATATATCCGCGTCAAAAACCCTCTTTTCATTGTAAGGGTAGATGCGAAGAAACTTGAGCAGCGCGGCTAGATCATTGAGATGATTCTGTACTGGAGTACCGGTGACTGCCCAGCGCGACACGGACTCTAGAGCGCATACTGCTCGAGCCATTCGCGAGTCGCTGTTGCGAATGAAGTGTGCTATGCCGAATATTTAGCCTCAAATCTGATCTTGTGGATAATGGGCAACAACATACCCTCATCTAGAATGATTCGCCTCCAATGAGTCGTGAATAATATTGAGCCTTCATGCCCATCACCACTCCGCCACTCTGTGGATACCGTGTGGTAGGTTGTCAAGACTACTGCTATGCGTTGCATCTGAGAAACCTCGGCCAAGCGAGACTTGCCGTGGTGTAAGAGCCAGGGGAGTCTTAAAGGCTCGACATGACTGTGAATTCCGTCAGTACTTTCTTCTCCGTGACATCTGCGGTGGTGTCATCATAAAAGTAGTTAGAAATGTGCCACTTACTTTGAGAGCTCTTCTTCCCATGTGCCCAACACTAGCCCGAGGTTTTCGTTGTCAGCTTCTCTAGTTTATAACAGGCCTGAAATGATATACTTACATGCTGGAGGCACAACTATCAGAGTCAAATCGCAGGAACTCTCTGCAAGAACTCCGGAAAGGCTTGAAGGATCATTCAATGCCAGGTATTGTGAGTCTGATGCGATTAGAGAGATCATGGCAAGGGTCTTCCCGAACCCCATGGGATCTGCAATAATTCCCCCATAGAAATTTGGGGGTTCATCAGTCTGTCGCGCATCCGATACCCTGTTGGTAAAGCTTGATAAGTGTCAGTGTAAGAACCGTCTTCAATAATTAAGAATAAAAGCTTACTAAAGACCGTGATTGCTGTCTGCTGCCTCCCATATATCGGGTCTGGTACCATCGAAAACCCAGCCCTGCTCTCTTCGCAACATGAAAGTCAAGGCTTGCTTCTGATGTCTACAGATGACTCGACGTTAGATATTCGACTCAAAGTGTCGCGTGTGAATTTCGCAGTACCTCTTAAGCGGGGTCGATATTGCTGGTGGCTGTGGAGCTTCTGGCAAATCTTCTTGCGAGTCTAGTAGCCCAAGTAACTCCGGCAGAGGCTCGATATCCTGAATCTCCATAAGATCATGACGTTTGTCCACTAGATCGAACGTGTACTGGTTGCACATTGGATCTAAGGGCGGCAGCCTATGAGGGTTGCAGTACCGCACATTGCGGTCACAACCGACGGGATCCTGAAGGTATAGCTTTGGCTGATCCTCGAGGTTTTCATTGCACTCCTCTATAAAAGCGCAAACTGGCTCGGCAAGCTCAACCGGTCCGTAGATAATGATGTCCAAAAGACATTTTGATGTGAGGCCTGATGTACGAAGACGCTTGCCATTGTTTGTCGACTTTACTTGATCTGGCGATAATGTGCAAACAATTTGTAGTTCGAGACGATCTTCGTCTAGGAGGGCTTCTGTGAGATATCTTGAATCTAGACTGACGTCTCCTCTGAGGTCAGGGTCATGGGTGCCCACGAAGGATCCGGCGTCATCGAGCTTAACAGAATGACTGGACTTTTGACCTAGGGGAGGCGGACCGCAGGTCCCTGAAATACCCGTGAACTGGATAAAGTGAGTCACTACTTTCCGATTAAAAAGTTGGGGGCCTTCAGCTTTCCTCACCATGCCAAAAGAGACAGAATCAGACTCGTCATAGACTGGGCGTAACAAAGCGTTCTGTTCGGTCGTTAAAATACTCTGGCAATTTACTGAGTTGAGAGTCGCCTGAGAATCCTGAATGCTAAGTAGCGATGCCGGGATGTTGGTCATCATTCCGGACAAAGGATGATCTTCCCTCTCGCTCGGTTGGTAACCCACGACCGGCAGGCCAGGTTGGGGCCAAAGAATATTGGGAGTGACTCCCGCATAGGTTGTACCCCATGAAGAATGCAATGGAGCGAGAACTGAGGGGCCCCCCATGGCACGCGGAAACTCTGCATGCCTTCCAGTGCCCGCAACTACAAGAGAAGACGAAGGTGCCGAGGCAAAGACTCCATCCATGTGATGATGCCTGAGAGGCTCACACCAGGTAGACGAGTTCAGCGGATCTATCGGGCCACCCTCGTGGGAATTGCTGAAAGTATTGACATCGAAACCGGCGCTAGTATCACCGCGGGGATTAGCATAGGACCCAAATGCGGAGAAGAGCGTGGTCTGCTCCCACCTTGCCGCCTGGTGGTGGGCTTGTGAGATTACTCCTCCATTCATCGATACCTCTGATGGAGTCCAAGTCAAGTTTGAGCCCGTGGCAGTGAAGGCTGAACCAGAGCCGGGGGTCGGGTATGGATGAGCCCTGGGTGGACAGAATGCCGTAACTTCATTGTAGTCGGGGGACTGCCGTCGCCGTCGCTTGTTCGAGTACAGTTGATCAAATTGTGAGTTTCGTGACATTGCAGGCTAAGTTGAGAGCACAGTCGCGATGTCCCTTCGATTGTCGCGCACGCCATTTCTGGTACACCGACGTCGGATTTTGCAAAGCAGAAAATTCTTGGGCGGTCAGGCTGCCTCACTAGAAATCGATGCAGCGCTCAGCCAAGGCACATTATGCAAGTCTTGTCTGCAATGACACACTTTCTCGGTAAATGGACGCGGATGCTCTCGCCCGAACCAATGAAATACCACTGTTGCTTGCGCCACATACGCAGGAATTGATGTCTCGGTTGCCTCGTGTCTCCTATCTTTTGCATGAGTCTCATTGATTCGACGGACCGGGGTTGCCTCGCCGGTTCGCCCAACTGCGGGCAATGGTGGTGGCTATGCCGAACAGTTGGGCAGCCTTAGACGTGCGTGTCGCTTCACCCCAACAGGTCCAAAATCTGACCTTCTTCTCTCCCCGTTCAACTTTGCTTCAGTCGGGTTTTCCAAACTCCCTTCTGCCACTGGAAGTCCCAAGTCGTGTCATAATGCCACTCTCCGCTCGGGTTTCGCCCGCAGCCCAACGCATCATTCGAGATGCGTTTAACGATCTTGAAAAGACGATCTCAGACAGGGATAGTGCCGACTTCGCGAATACGACCCTTGATAAGGTGATCGAAGCCGCTCACAAAATCGAGGACCAGCTCGCTGCGCGTCAGCAGCTACGAAATATGCGTCGCTTGACTCCGCTGTTCGACGGCATGCAGTACTACTCCAAGTCGATTGAGGTTGCTTGCAACGGTACGCCTTACCTGCCTTGGGTCTGGGCACCGATAAAGGTGATTCTGAAGGTACGCGAGTTTCGGGGCGATTTCCTTCCATCTTGGTGGTTCAGGAAAGACTACCTGTAGACACAGAAAGGCACCAGCTGACCTTCAAGGTTGCATCTGACTACATTGATGCGTTTGACAAGATTATCGGAGCCTATGCTCGGATAGCAGAACCCTTGGCCAGATTCAAAATATACCATCAGACCTATTCCAACAGCATGGAACTCCAGAAGACGTTTGCCGTATTTTACTCCGACATTCTCAAATTCCATAAGGAGGCGTACAAGTTTGTACGCAGAAGCAGTAAGTTTACGTGCTTTAACATCTACTGGGAAAATATTGATATAAGATCTCAGGCTGGAACGTTTTTTTCATGACTTCCTGGGGTCGCTTCCAGCGTCGCTTCGATGGCATCATCGATGACCTCAAGGCCCACGAAAGAGTTGTCGATGCAACTGCCAACGCCGTGGGACAGTCAGAATTGAAAAGAATGAGGGAGGAGTTAGAGACATCACGACGAGAGGCACTGGAAAGACTCACAGAAGACGAGAAGAATCGGACAGCATCACAATACCTGGATGTTGTCTGTTGGCTCAAGATGGACAGTAGCGAGCAGGCAAAGGTTTTTGACTCGGTAACGGAAGAGCCCCAGAAATATCCCGAAACCTGCGACTGGATTCTCCGCCAAAGTCTAATTGTGTCGTGGATGAGATGCAGCACGGAATCGACTTTTCTCGTCCTCCACGGCCATCCTGGAACTGGTAAGAGTGTGTTGGCAACCCGCATATCGACATTCCTGAGATCGTCGGGAAGATCCCTGGTTGTATCACACGTTTGCACATATTCCCAACCAACATCAACCGACTACGACCAGATACTACGCTCAATTCTGCTCCAGCTTGTGCAACATGACTCCAATCTGGTGGCCTTTATTCACGAAGAGTTCTTGCTCAAGAAGAAAGCTGTGACATCACAGGCTATCGAGGGCATAATACTCAGGGTTATTGGCGCTGTTTCCGACAGCCCGTCACAAACAAGATACGTTCACGTCGTTTTGGATGGACTGGACGAGTGCCACCCAGAGTCACAGACCAAGGTTGTGAATCTTCTGGAACGCATGGTGTCGGAGGCATTTACATCCGTGTCAACGGTCTGCAAGGTCCTCATTTCGAGTCGTATGCCTAATACTGTGGCTAAGAAGCTGAAGCAAAAGCACGTGGTCTCGCTGTCGACAGAGAAGGTGGCTCTAGGAAAGGCCATAGCCACGTATGCTTCTCAGAGACTTCTGGACCTGCAGACAAAGATGGGCTTCACTGATGCGGAGCTCAAGGATCTTGAGATTCAGCTCGTCAAGAAAGCCGATGGTTTGTTTGGATGACTGCCTTCGATCCGTAATCTGTCCCTAACACTATCCTAGGAATGTTTCTGTGGGCCAGGCTTGTCCTCAACTACCTCACAAACAATCTGTTCGTGAGAAAGCATGAGGTGATGGATGCTATCGACACGCTTCCTCGCGAGTTGAGTGAATTGTTGGTGATCCCAAGTTGCCAAAGCTACAAGTCAATCCGAACTGACGTGAAACAGCTACGGACAGATCCTCGCCCAGACGATTTCCCACTTTGATCCGCGTTCCGTCACCCGGCTGCAGTCAATTCTGGGATGGATCGCTTTCGCCAAGCGGCCCCTTCGCAAAGCAGAACTCCGCTCCGCTCTGTCGTTTACTGGCGATGATGGAATTGTGAACGTAGAAGAGCTGGCCCCAAACTATTTGTTTGACAGATGCAAGCCGCTCATCGAGGAAAGAGGCGACACCACCTTCGCTTTCATTCATGTTTCAGTCAAGGAGTAAGCTTATTCCAATCTACCCAGAATAACTCAATACCAATACTATTATACAGGTTCCTGCAAAGTTCCGAGAGCAACATTACGCTAGACGAGACCAGTCAAACTCATGACCAAGGTCATGCTACTGCATTGTGCTTACTCTCAGGTTTTGAAATATTTCGCCCAGAATTCCTGGGAAAAGTTCGAAATATCCGTGTCATCCGAGGCTTCCACGGGTTGCATTTGTACGCTTCTGAATATTGGGTTGAGTATCTTCTCACTCTTGCCGCTTCTGAGGGTGGGCTCAACACATCGTCGGCATTCTTTTCCCGTTCCCGAGAGCTTGCCACGATATTGAACTCGTTGCGACCGGCAGAGGCAGAAGATTTATGTCAAGAAATGGCACCGAAATTGGAGCACGGCCGACTTGATAGCATCAAAGACGACAATGAACTCTGGAAAGCGGCGAGCGTCGTCACCTTAGAAAGGGGGTCACAAAAAGTCGACTCCGACGAAGTTTCAGGTACAGTCCCGATGTGTCCACTCCGAAATCACATTCATACTGACGATGTTAAGCCAATGATGGTCTTGTTGAAATCACGAATCTCCCCACCCTGTTGCAGAATTACCAGCACACAGTCAAGGAGCTTCTTCAACAGTTTCGATATCCAGGTGTCAGCGCCCAGGAACTCGAAAGCTTCAAAGAAGAATTTCGCTCTTCCGCCTTCACTTGCCGGTTTTGGCCCTGCCCGCTTGCCAGCAGTGGCTTTCAGACTCAAGCCCTTCGAGACGACCACGAACGAGCCCATGCCCCCCGCATCCCTTGCGACGTACCAGGTTGTCACTATCCAGCGTTCGCTTCGATCATGGAATTGAGGAGACACCGAGCCAAGTATCATCCCCAAAACATGTCAAAAATCCGAATCAGGGCACATCGTGACTCCCATAGAGTTTCAGTACCGTCAGAAACCCCCGGCGTACAAGAACGTCAAGAGCGTAATAGTGATGGGACAAAAGCTCATGATAGACCCCTCAAGAATGTGGTCGAGACACATGAATCATCCATGTCTCCTGCGTCGGCTCACTTGGATCTGCCGTTGTCGGCTGGTGTGGCGCAGGCTTGGTGGCTCGAAAAAAGGGCTGCTGACGCACAAAGTCCCCAGGCCATCTCCAGCAGCCATGCAATCCAAAAGAATAATGTCGAAGATGACATGGAGGAGATTGACCCTTTTGGCGAGTTGAAAGTTACAAAAAATGGAACACTAACAGGAAGTCGCCGATACCAATGTCCAACATTCACGCTTCCCGGCAACGACACCCTTCTCATGCGCGGCGAAGACTGCGCCTCTGTGTTGGGATATGGGAATTCAGAGCTCCTTTTTGATCTCAACGAGACATTACAAAAGCTCGTTCTGAACCATGATGACCAGTATCATCTTCTCGCCCAGGGATTAGTCCCATTCATATATCCTTTGAGGGATATGACTGCCGTCGCAGCTCGTTCAGTATTCCGTCAATTTGGCAGTCGCATCATCGTCAATGGCCAAAGAGTACGAGATGATTACTGGGAAACCCGAGAACGTGATTCGGAGTTTAGAGAAACTGGCCTGGCCTGGGTCCACGAGGAGGAACCACCCCTGCTCGTACCGGACGGTAATCAGCTTGATAACTTGGACTTGAGTAAAGTCGATCCTAGGTACAAGACTTCGGGTGACAACTGGGTGGCCATCTACAACTCAGAAGTCCCTCGCCGAATGGAAATCGGACTTGTCCATACTCTAACGCATGACAACTTGAGTGTGGTCTTCTGCATGCGTTTCAGCTCGGATGGCCAGTATCTCGCTACATGTTCTAGTTATGGTGTCCGCATCTACCATGTATTCAAAGGGACGTTGTTTTTCCAGCTGAAAAATAATAGCACGCGCATCCACTGCGTGGGTTTTACTCCCGACAGCCGCTCTGTCTTGATGGGCTCCGAAGACGGGCTGGTTCGCGTAAGTCTTCCCGTTGTGAACCGCCCGAGTAACCGTTCAACACAGAAAGTTCCTGCCGGTCTGACAGTTCTAGGCCTGGGACATTCAAGGGACAACTAGTGTCAAAACCTTTACAGGTCACGAGAGTGCAGTATCCTGCTTAGACATCACCGCGGACGGGCGTTTAATCGCTTCTGGCAGCTTGGATCGGACCGTTCGCCTTTGGGATATGTCCACCGCCACACAAAAACTCGTGTTCAGGACCGAAGATGAAGTCACCGCCGTAATCTTCTCACCTAACTCGGAAATCGTCGCGGCAGGACTCCGCAGTGGCAGAATCATTGAACAACCGACAGGTTTTGGAGATGCACATATATACGCCGGACACTATGACGCCGTTGTCAATCTCGCGTATACCAGTTATGGTTCCACCCTGATTAGCGGCAGTCATGATGGAACAGTCAAATTGTGGTCTTTGGGTAAATGGGCCCCGAACCAAAACATTGGAGCAGGCGTTTTCTCACCCAAGGAATGCATGACGACATTGGGAAATCAGTTGGTTAGTACTTGCCATTTCAGCTGCTGTTTCAATCACAAAACTACCTGCACGCGACTATTTATTGACAAAAAATTCCAGAAGTATGTTTATATGGTTGCAGTGACTCCTGATGGTGACTGGATCATATCGTGCTCTGGGGTTCGAAGTATACGGTTCTGGGATCTTGTCAGTGGCGAAACTCAACTCAGCTTGCAAGGTCATAGAGAGGCAGTCCTGTCCGTCGCGGCCAGTCCCACTAGCAAAATATTTGCCACCGGTTCTGCTGATCACACAGTGAAGGTCTGGAATTATCAAGAAGCGGGTTTTAGGACAGTACCTTAGTCAAATGATCATGTATGGACTTTGCCATATCGGCGACCACGTGTTCCAAGTAGAAGGTCATTACGCGTAATTATACATTGTCATAAAGTCATACATGGTGAAAACTCTCATGCTCGACCCTCTCTCACAACTTGGCCGCATCCTTGGGGTTCTTGATCTCGACAATCAGCTTGCCCGTGTTGATGCCCTTGTACAGGTCGACGAGAGCCTGCTCAGCCGCCCTGAGGCCGCCCTTGATGATGGTCTCCTTGCGCTTGATCTTGCCCTCGTCGAGCCACTGGGCGAGCTCCTTGCGGGCCTGGACAAACTCCTTGACGAAGTCGAAGATGATGAAGCCCTGCATCTTGATGCGCATCGTGATGATGTTGGCGTAGTTCTGCACACTGTTAGCGACGTCCCTGGGCTTAGAAACAAGTAGTGAAGACTGCTTACCCTGGGGCCCTGGGGGGTGGCAGAGTTGTACTGGCTGATGCCGCCGCACATGACGAAGCGGGCGTGCTCCTTGGCGCGGGCCAGCGCCATGTCGAGGATCTCGCCGCCGACGTTGTCAAAGTAGACGTTGATGAAGTTGGGGGTGGCCTCCTTGAACTTCTGCTTGAACTCGGGGTCCTTGTAGTTGATGGCGGCGTCGAAGCCGAGCTCCTCGGTCAGCCAGCGGCACTTGTCGTCGGAGCCGGCGATGCCGACGACGCGGGCGCCCTTGAGCTTGGCGATCTGGCCGGCGACGCTGCCGGTGGCGCCCGCGGCGCCGGAGACGACGACGGTCTCGCCGGGCTGGGGGTCGCCGACGCGGAGCATGCCGAAGTAGGCCGTCAGGCCGGTCATGCCGATGGCGGAGAGGTAGTCGACGGGGGAGGAGACGGCGGGGAAGGCGGAGACGGGCTCGACGCGGCTGTCGTGCAGGACGGCGTACTCGGCCCAGCCGCCGAGGACGGGGAGCACGTCGCCCTCCTTGGCCTTGGGGGACTTGGAGGCGACGACGCGGCCGACGGTGGCGCCGCGCATCGTCTCGCCGATCTGGACGGGCGGCAGGTAGGAGCGGCGGTCTGGGGGGATTGGGGGTTAGACGGTGTCGGTTCGCGATTGATGCTGGAGAACGAGGGAGAGATTGGGACGCACCATTGAGCCAGCCGCGCATGGCGGGGTCGAGACTGAGGTACCAGTTCTCGATGAGGATCTCGCCATCCTTCAGGTCCTCGGCCTTGGGGATGGGCTTCTCCTCAGACTTGAAGGTCTTGCCGGGGACGATCTCGGCCGTAGGGCGCTCGGCCAGGACGACGGACAAGTTCTGTTGAGACATTGTGGTAGTTTGTTGATTGTGATGAACAGGAAAAAAACCTCGGGAAATTATGCCGAAATTTGGGGTATCAAATGGATAGAAAAGTCAACACACACAGTCTAGTTCCTCAAGAGTTGGAGAACGAGAGACGGCAGACAGAGGGGGGGTTATTAAGAACATTGTCGTGTCCAGCGCCCACGACCTCGGCCGGTGCAAATTACCCCTCCAAGACCATCACCGTGAGTCGTAAAAGCACCAATTTCTTTTTTGCCTTTCTGCTCATGTCATGACTGACCTCATGCCCCGCGCCGGAGCAGCTGGACGAAGAGGGACATTGGCCCGCTGGCGCTCCGAGAGTCGAGCAACGATCGAGGAATCTGCTCCGGCGCACGGAACACGGGCTAGTAGGGATGGGGCCTGGACGCGTTCCTCTTGCGAGGGATGCGGGCGAACTGGTGGCCGAGTCGTCCCCCGGAGTCCCCGTTGCGGCGCGGAGTCTTTTTCTCTATCTTGTTTTTCTTCTTCTTCTCGCATCGGGGATGTGCATGGAGGGGCTGGAAAAAAGGGGGGGGAAAACGGGGTCTGGGATTCGGGTCCTGGGACTCTGGGACTTTGGGGCGGCGTGGCCATGCGGGCGGCTATGTTTGGACACTCGGCTGCTTTCGTAGGCTCACTTTGGCATCATCCGCAGCATCACTGGCCTCACATCACTGGGCAGGTGGCTGGCTCGTGGCCTTACCTTAGTCTCTCTCCGGCGTAGTCGCGGGTTGCTGCGTCCTGTTCCCGGGGTTGGGGTGGGTGAATCGGTCATGACGCCATGCCGAGGCATGAGGGGGCGTCCGCGGACAGAGACAGTGACAGATTGACATGGACATGGACATGGACATGGACATGGACAGAGGCGTTGACAGGAACAGAGCCATCGACAGTGACACCTCAGCTCCCGTCTCCATGGGCCCGTCTCTCTGACTGCCGAAGCTGGCGGCCTGTCGTTGCCTCAGCTTCGAGGGGATTCAGGGGGGTAAACGCAGGGGACCCTGATGCGGGAACGGGTTCCCGTCGGGACGGAGACGCTGGCCGGGGGGGATATGTGGATGAGGCAGCGGGCCTAGCATGCCGTTCTCGGGATGCAGATGCGTGGTGAAACAGTGAGAGGCACGATGTGTTGAGAGACAATAAGGAGACTTTGCTGTTCTGAATATCCTGCGCGCCGCACACACGTACACTCGCGCATACACACGCATACACACGCACATATGTACCCCCCCACGATCAACAGTTGCATCCGCAGCAGCCAATCGAGTCGTGGACAAGTGTCAACGGTCGGGAGATTCGCGAGAAAGATGGAGCGGCGTCAGAGATGCCCGATTGGACGCCTCGATCCCTGGGGGCTCCGTCTCCCGAAGCCGAGGCTCCAAGTCTTCCATGCCTTTCTTTTTTTGCGTTATCCTTTTTTCTTTGCTGCTCACCGACGGTCGACGCTCCCAATGCGGTGCCGGCCGGCGATGCAGCCCGGCCGATCGGCTGGGCCAACATGGAGCTCCGTCCGTCTGGCCATGACCAACCGCCCATGTCGACGGATATGTCAGCACTCTGAGTCCTGTGAGTGTGAGCGTCTTGGTGGTGTTGGACCGCATCAGTCATTGTACCCATGCTAAGATCGTCGCCTCGGTCGGCTCGGTGAGTAATCATGAAGCTCTCGACAAAAGGGGTCGGTCGGCTGCGGAGAGACGAGCTGAATCCGGTCGGAATGGCGAAACTATTGCATGATGAGAGAATTTTGCATTTGTAATCGAGTTGTGTCGGACGTTCAATGCTGCGATTCAACTGGCGTTCTGTTGCTACCTCATTCCAACTTCTGCAATTGACCGGATTGGAAGCTGACATTGAACCATCGCATGGACAGATTCAAAGATGAGGTGATTTCAATTGCAAAGAAAAGCCACACGACTGCTTCTTCACGCATCATCAAAAGGCAAACTATCAACCGGGCAGACGGTCCCCTCCTCCGGTAGCTTGCCTGACACGAGGTACTCACGCACGTGAGAAGTGGTACACTTGCTCGGCGCGTTCGTAGAGCAATGCCCGACCGAGTCCTGGTGAAGCAGCCTCGCACCCTCAAACAGCGGGACATTCATCCGCGTCCCCTCGAGCGGCGCCACCGGGTCCATCGTGTTCCCGATGAACAGGATCGGCGTCCTCGTCTTGCCGCCAAACGGCCCCGCGAACCGCCACCTCGGCCGCGCCGGGTACCCGACGCAGGGGATCTTGGACGTCGCCGCGAACATGCTGCCAAACAGCGGGCTCTGGCTCTGCAGCTCCTTGACCCAGACGGCGACCTCGTCCTTGGTGAGGTTGCGGAAGTCGTCGCCGTCGGTGCAGTAGACGCCAAAGTTGATCTCGCTCCAGAACCCTTCGCCCATGCCCTCCGTCACGCAGTCCGACGTCTTGCACCCTTCGGTTGAGGTCCGCAGTTTGCGGGAGGGGAGCATGCTTACCGCGCGGGACGTCACGTTGCCGTTGAGGAGGGCGGATAGGGTCTCCGCAAGGTCGATCCAGTCTCTGTCTCGGTAAGGGCGGTACAGGGCCTCGAAGATGCCCTCGACCAGCGCGTCTTTTGTGAAGAATTCCGGGAATGGCATGCCCGCCTCATAGACTGGGATCGGGTCTCGATCGAGGGTGTATAGCAGATCTTGGATGGTTCGGTGCATGGCAAGGGGGCCCTGGGAGTCGTAGAGGGCGCATTTCTCGGGCCCGGCGGCGTGGCAGAGCTTGAAGAACTCGAACCATTCCTTGTCCGTGTCTATGAGAAACCCCTTAAACTCGCCCGACGCGTTGTCGACCCAGTCACCGCATCCATCCACAATCATCCGCTCGACCCGGTCGGGGTACAGGCTGGCAAAGGTTCCTCCCAGGAAAGCACCGTAGCTGAAGCCCTGACAAGGTGTTAGCAATATGGAATCTGATTCCCGGCGTCACAACCTACCCAGTACTGCAAAAGCTCTTGGCCGGGATTGTATCGAAGCACTTCAGGCACCTCGACCGCGGCAGCATTGCCATCAATCTTTTTCAAAGCCTCCCGAGCTCGCCGTTCTCTTGCCTCGCCGCTCTTCTCCACCATCGCAACCATATCGCGCGCTACATATGCCGTAGTGACGGTACTCAGAATCAAGGCCTCGTCGGAGGTCGAGTTACCGACGTCGCATAGCTTCTCCAGTGCGCGAGCGCGAGCCCACACCATGTCGAACGACCGTCTGGACGACTCGATCCCTCCATAGGCGGTGCCGAGCTGGTGCCATAGCTGACGGGAGACGAGGTCGTCGAAGCAGGAGATCCTCGGGGTCGAGAAGCCGATGCCGCGCGGGTCAAAGGACACGAGGTCAAAGACCTTGCCCTCTGGGTCGTCGCCGTTGATGGTGTCGGTGAGGTGGCCGATGAGTCGGCCCGTCAATATCGCCACGCCCTGGGCGCCGGGCCCGCCTGGGATTGACTTGTCAGTATTGTTCTGCACCAGTCATTAGGACGTGTGTCACTGCGTACCTGGGTTGAGGTAAAGCTCCCCGCCGTATCGGGGGTCGAGAATAGAAACGTTCGCGGGCTGCTTGATCATCGCGATGGCCACTTCGTGGTCGCGCCAGTTCTCCTCGGGCGCTGTCCAGTCCATCGGGAGAAGAAGTCGTGCGCACTGAAACCTGCCGTAGCAGGGTACATACTCGAGATCCCGCGCCGGCGACAGCGCGTCCCAGTCAAAGTACGTATCGTTGCTTGGCCGAGATGTCACGCCAATATGCTCCTCAACTGAAACGGTACCTCGGGAGGTCCATGTCGGCAGCGGCCGGCCGAGTCGACCGGAGGAATGGAGCAGCGCCCCGGCGCCGATTGCCGCAAGCAGCGCGGCCCCCTATCTCCGCGGGCGTCTCGGGTTTCCTCTGCGAGGCACAAGAGGCGGGATTGCGTTCTTCTCGTCCATGTTTCGGGCGAAAGTCCTCAAGGCAGCGATATTGCTAGGAACTGACAATGACGGCTGGAGGTGGCTGTCTTATCATTTGTCTGCTGTTCCTAAATCCTATCGAGACGCGAAGGGACTTTTGGCAGGATTCGAACTGACATAAGACGCGTAGGTCCGTCATCATGCCGTGACGTGGGCTCGGCTGCTACGGGGCTAGCTTCTGCAGGGATTCTCTCCAAGAAGGGAAATTGAGCTTATCATAGGTAGTAATGGGGAATGTCATACGACTTGCGATTCTCCCAGAAAGGAAGGTCTGCCAAGAGAGGACATGCGACCCATGGAACGGCATCGTCACGAACCGTCGCAAACCTAGGACGTGTAAGGTAAGTGTCAAATTAAAGGGTTTCAAGTGTATATTGTTGCTTATTCGTTGTGTATAGTCTCTGTGCTGCGCGCCCCTATTTGTACGGGCGCGAAGCCTTTGTTCTTTGCTTAGGGGAGGCTTTACTAAGCGCTCCACTACGGATTAATCGTTTATTTCACGCCGGAGACTGTAAATCCCGCACTTTGTGCGCACCCTAGCTACTACTTAATTTAACATACCTCCTTAGGGGAGGCCTTAGTGCCGGCCTTCTCTATATCTTTAATTAACTATAGTATTTAAACTTTCTTTATTTATTTATTTATAAGTTTATAATCTTTTTGTCTTTTTTACTTAGCGCTGTATTAATTGCGCGCTTTATAGGTTTTATACACTATCCCTCTATACTTTATAGAGCTATTAATCCTTCTTTTTAGCTTTTTCCCGCGCACGGCTTTACTCTAAGTACTTTATCTAGTTATTTATATTTAATTATTTTTATAGCTCTCTAAATTATAGGAGTATTAGGGCCTTTGTAAGACTATTAATTATTAACTTTATTAATAGTATATATATTATAAAAATATAGTTTATTATAATCTCTTAGTAAAGTTAGTAATTATAAATATTTATATAGTAAAGGTGTGTCTAAAGTTTAATAAGTTTAGTTATTATAAGTCTAATTGTTTATTAATTATTATATTAAATATAAATTGTCGGCGTATAAAGTAAAGGTGTAGTAAAACTAACTTTTAGTGTATTTACGTAGGATAGTTAGACCTAAAAAGCTATAATTAAGTAACTAGTAAATAAGACTTTATGGGCTATTTATAAAAGGGTGAGAAACTTTATTTTAGTTATTAAAGTTATAACTATAGTTTATTTTATAGTTTTTTATTATATAAGTTTCCCAAAGAATATTATTATATATTTTTGTAATAATCTGTATATCTTAGGGTTATTAGTGAATAAAGTGTCTCTTGTAATAAAAAAGACATTTATATCCTCTTTTATCCCCTCTAGATAGATCGTAAGGTATTAGGAGGTATATAAGTATTAAATTATTTATTTAATAGTCTTAAAGTATACTAAACTAGGATTTATAAAAAACTTTAAGAGTAATACTACTATAAATACAACTTTAATATAGACTATAATAACTATAAATAGTATTAACCTAACTATCTCTTAAAAACATTTTATCTTATCTTATGTAGCCTAGCCTATATTTTTTAGTAGTTTAATAATAAGTAGGGGTGTTATATTACAACCCATTAGGCACGACAAGACCAGGGGGCGCCCCACAGGGCACCTAGCAGTTACGAACGTTTTGTAACCAACGAGCACGGGATAAAGGGTCTCACCCGGAACGGAAAAACTAGGAATAAGTTATGTAACTATTAGTTAATAGGATAAATAATTACTTATAAGATAGTGATCACCTAGAGTAATCACCTTAGAAACATAGTGAGCAGTTAGACTATTTACTATATAGGATAAGTAATTAAGGATAGTAATTACTTTAGGATAATAGACGGGACTTATATATAGTATAGCCTTAGGCCTTCCCTAAGGATAGATTCTTATAGTTCTTTAGTTATTAACTTATAAAATAACTTTATAACTTACCTTTAATAACTTTCAGTACTCTTATATTAACCTACCTTTATTTAAACACTTAGACTAATCACTTAAGTGCCCTAAGACCTTTTAGATTTTCTATACTTAGAACACTATAACTATTATTATTACACTTTAACCCTTAGCTTCTGTTAGTAGACCCCTTACTGTTAGATTCGCTGGCTGTAATATGTTATTAAGTGTATATTATTTATAAGTTTAAACTACTAGGTAATTTCTTTAATATATTTATTATAAAATAGGAAAATCTTTTTATATTTATAGTTTTAGACAATATATACTTTTAGGTAGTATTTTATATTATCTTTATCTTTAATTTTATAAGTATAACTAAGGCTTTTTATAACGTATTTTTTTTCTTTTTTATTTATTTTACAGTATAAAATAAGATAATTATCTATATAGAATAAGATAAAGACTTATTTATCTAAAATATAGAAAAGATACATATCCTTATTTAATAAAGTAAGTCTTAGGGTTTATAAGACTATTAAGAACTTTTTATATTATAAAAGAGGTATGTCTTAGAGTTTATATAGT
>JAOWMA010000430.1:0-34954 GCA_025962755.1 Colletotrichum tropicicola
GATTTTATTAAAGAGAGGTTTTTATAATTAATTAATTAGTATAATATATAGAGATTATTAAGTTTTAAATAATTTTAATTATTATTAATATTAATTAAATAATTAATTATTAAATAAGTATATAAAACTTTAGTAATAGGTAATTAAGGTAAAAGTGTAATATATTCTATAGATTCTACTATAGGCCTGTGTGTGGGCCTAGAAATACAGTTAGTATTAAAAACTGCTTATCTAGGCGGCGATAAGGGCCTTATTCGTGCGGGCTTCATTACGCTGATATCGCCTACAAGGCCCCCTGCCAGCGCCCAATTTGACACCCTTGGCCACCGCTCAATCTGACAATAATAGACCTTCAGTAGAACAAACAGTCTTATCATTATTGACTCACGTAACCATCACGGCAAATTTCTGCCCAATTTGTTATACACACGTCCGTGATTTATCTATGGAACCGGTGTCCCTGCTCGTTGACCTGTCAGATCATGAGCTGCCCTTCTGCAAGCGCTCAGCCTCAAGCTCCCTCTCCGCTTGCTGGTAGTACTTGGCTGTGTCGACACCATGCTGGTTATGATTGACAAAATTGAACCACGGTAGCACTCCCATGAACAGGGCCGAGTATCTCGACTGCCGCGCAGCGACGCCTTGCATGTGGGGGGTCAATCTGCTCTCTCCGTACAGTGGCTCGCCTGCCTTGACCTTTGCTACCATTTCCTTCATGTCCATTTCGACCTCCCTCGCGTTCTCCGTAGCTCCGTAGAATCGTACTGTAATTTCTCAATCAGCTATCATGGCTGGAGGCGGGCAACGGCCACGATTGTCATTGCGGGTGATTTTGCTCACAGCTTGAGCGCTGGTAGAAGTAAAGGAATCCTCCAGCCAGGCCAATGGCTCCAGCCAAGCGCATGGCTTGGGCGAAACCTCCCTTGCCAACGTGGGAAGGCGCGAACTTCTCTAGGGCGAGTAGGGCACCGGGGCCAAAGGTTGCGGCTACAGCTCCGTGAACATAGTCTGAGGGGCGGGCATAGCCGACGACTCTCTTGAAGTGGCTGTAGACGATCGCTGGTTAGCAATTGACACTTAGATAGGGGCGGCGTGCAGGTTCGGGTGTTGGGCGTACGGATCGTTATCGATGAGCTTTGCGAAGATACGTTAGCACACGGCTGCCTGAGATTGCCTTCTTCCGAAGGACAAAACCAACCGGATAATCGCTCTTCACGACCTTGGTCGGAATGTATGTCTGGGCCTGAGCGGTGGCCATTGTAATGAACAGCAATTCGTCACCCAATTGCGTCGATGATGCCGGAAACTCTGTTGAAGTGGCAGTTGAATTGGATACGAGTGAGCGCTGGTTCGGACTACAATATCTTTGCCTGAGGCAGAATGTTTGTTTCCTGAGCGCTCCAGCCACCTCAGTGCTGATTACCCACATGTGGCTTGCCGTTCCTCAGGCGTAAAGGATCCACAACGCGTCTTAATTGAGTGACGCGTCGCGGCTACCACAGGCGCGTCATTCCGACCCTGGAAAGCAGAGCAGACAATTCGCAACATCTCTCCACCAACAGCACGACAGCCAGCATGTCGTCGCAAAAACTGCCACAGTACGATGATCTCGATAGCTACGCTGTCGACGACTATGACGATCCATTTCGCTCCCCGCCTCCCCAGCTAAACGATGGAACCGCGAACAAGAGGAAGAAGGCCGAGGCGTTAGGTATCGACGAGGAGGTTGAGGTGGCAAAGCGAGTGAGAGTTCCGCGAGTGAGACTGGACGAGACAAGGTTGCTCAAGAAACTTCGGCGCATTGATTCTTCAACGAACTGACCGTAGCATCTCAGGTTGCTCTCGGAAAATGGGATACCTAAACTTCGGAAACATGCTGCGGATCTCAAGTTAAAGGGGAAGGGACATGAGGTGTGTTCAGACGAACTCAGCGCGATGTCCTTTTAATTCATTTTACAGTTCTCCGATACAGCCCGGTTGCTGTCCTTTTACCAGTTTTGGCTTGATGACTTATACCCCAAGGCCAAGTTTCTCGATGCCCTATCCATGGTGGAGAAGGCCGGTCACAAGAAACAAGTCGTTCTCAAGCGGATGGAATGGATTAACGAAGGCAAGCCGAACATCTCGGAGGCAGACGAAGTACTGCAGGGAAAGACCGATGCAGTGGATTTGGGGACAGACCCGACTGTGCTTGCACAACCACCGGCGACAGGGACTACAGACCAGCAACCGCAGACACCAGAAGGGGGCATACCGGATGACGATAATATCTGCCGAGTAACCCCCTTGGCACAGGCGAGGAACCAGGGCAGGGAAATACAGAATTCTGAGCCCGATGAGCCCGATGAGCCCGAATATGACGACTTGGATGCTTTGGTGGCCGAGGCGGACGCCACAGCCCAGGCGCATATGCTAGATCAAGGACAAAGTAAGGGCAGATTGGACCCGGACGACTTTGCGGATGAAGAAGCAGCCATGGCTGAAATGGACGGATTGTGGTGAGGAACTTCAATGCTTAGGAACAAATCCTCCGATGTGCAGATATTCTGTAGGGGCCCAGGAAGGATTGAAGGTCAAGAAGCACGGCGGTTTGAGATATTGGAGGTTACAAAGGGGAGTTGTAGGCTGTGGCAGTCCGCCCTCACGACATGGGGTTTTTGACTTGGAAGGGAAATGATTTGGTTCGCTGAGATAGTCGATTCATCAAAGAGTGGATCAATACCGCACACTGTCCGATGGTCTTGACAGCAGTTGTGGAAAGCATATCAAGTTGCAAACCAGTAGATTTTCATCATGGCATCAACGTTCATCTGTCGCATGGCGACAGCGGTTAAATATTCTTACAAACCTAGAGGTCATGTCTGACTCCTCTGGGCAACCCCCGTTACGCCAAAAAATATTCCTGCCTTTCCTTAAATATTGTGCGATCAAGCCAATCGAAAACGCTTCCCATATCCCTCCACGTCCGCCTCGCCTCGCTTCCTTTTTGAAGCTGATGTCAACACGAAGTTGGTTGATGCCGAAATGCCATGTATCGGGATGGGGGTCTCGCTTTTGAAGAGCGTACCCCGGCGGATCATCTTCCGCTCTTCGACTCTGAGAGCCCATAGTAGTGTCATGAGAACTTCTTTAGACGGTAACGGTGTACCATGCAGCCACGTTTGTGATTCCCAGCCGCTATCGCGCCCCGCCGAACGTTCAGCCGACAACCCCCCTGCCCGATCATCGCATCCTTCAGACACCAACCGCAATGCCGCCATCGTCGCATCCATAAGCGGACGCGCCAGAGTGGGGCTGCAGGTTAGGATTCTCTGAAGAGACTTGAGTCTCAGGGTTGGTGAGATCGCGGCCGAATTCCGGGTCCGCTGCGACGGCAGGGCCGTTGATCGTGTTCGTGTCTGAGATGGTGCTGCCGCTGATTTCGTCGTGGAGGAACTCGGTGATGTCAAATGGGTCTTGGAGGAAGGTGGAAGAGTCACCAGCCAGATAATCGTGTTCATAATCGAGCGAGTTGGGGGAAGAGAGAAGCCCACTTTCAAGGACATAGCGATCTGCGTCAATGGCCGCTGACAGACTGAAAGAATCACTGATGAGGTGACCAACAGCGTCTGAAGCCGCAGATAGAAGGCCAAGGTCGGATGCAGAGGGATTTGAGAGGCCAGCCATGATTGCGGAAGGTCCTCCGACCGTTGACACTGCAGGTCGCACAACATCGCTGCAGGACGTTGTGTCAAGTCGGAGGACGCGTTCGCATTGGTCTCGGCCGTCGTCTTTTCCTCGGCATCCGCCTCGTTACCTTCGGAGATGGGTGAAAGCTCGGGGGAGAGGGATGCGGGGTTAACCGTGGCGTTAGTTTGAGAAGAGGTCATCAAGTCGTCAACTAAGGACTTGGTCTCGTCCATAGAGGGGCGGTGTCCATCGTGGGAGCTGAAGAGTTCCGGGGATAGGGTCACCGAATTAGGGCGGAGAGGATCAAGGGGCGATGATGAGCGCGTCAACATGCCCGAATCGCGACGGAATTTGTTCAGCTCCTCGACCAGAAGGTGGTTGGCCTTCGTAACATTCTGAAGAGCGGCTTCGAGTTCTTTGTTACGTTTCTCGAGCGCCTCAACCTCGAGACGCTTGCGTTCGCGGGAAGATTGAGCGGCTCGTCGGTTGCGGAGAACGCGTTCCACTCGGCGCTGCTCCTTCTCATCCTCCGTCTTTGCGCGTTTCCTTGTGTGGCCCATTAGCCCTGCACCTTGGGGGATTTGTTGTGTACAAGTTATCTTACCTCGGGGGAAGGTTGGTCTTAGGCTCGGGAAGAACTTGACCCCATGATTTCCTCTTCTTCACAGGCCTTTTCTCTGAGGCGGAAGCTGCCATAGGCGTGGCGGTGCCAGCCGTAGAAGTGGCGTCGTCCGTGAGAGGGGGTGGGGTCGACATGTCGGAAAGGTCAACGGTCTGGCTTTCAGGGACCGAGGCGTCACCGAAAAGGGACGGGTAAAGCTCGCCGGGGGTCGAGACGAAAGACTCAGCGGGCGAATCTTCGAACTTGATCATGGGTGATGTCTGGTCCCAGGAAGCCATCGTGATTCGTTGTTGGTTCAGGCTCTGGTACTCAGTAGAGAATATAGGACTGTTGAGGTGTAGTGCGCAGACCAGTGGCCAACTGTGGAGAAGCGGTAAAGGCTGGGTAAAAGTAGGCCGCGTAGATGAGATATAGATGGTGGGTTGAGAGTCAAGTGTCGAGGCGCCGTCCTAGTTCCTCAATAAAGCATATAGATAAGCCGCTTGCTGGGTAGAACGCATGGTGGGAACGACGATGACGACTCCGTCAATGAGTCAGACACATCAGGTGAGTCACCGAAGCGAAGCACCGGGTCTGTGTGATGGCTTCGGGATGACTTTCTGCGGAAAGATGACAGAGTGTCTTCTCGAGCTGGTGCGTTGATGCAGTGGGAACGTAGGATTGTCAGAGAGCAGGCGATGTGGCCTCTTTTGTAATTTGAGGCCACGCTGGCTCTGTCCAAGGGGGCACAGTAAGTAAGGGATGGTTAGTACTGCTGCCTCAGGCAAATTGCCCCCAAGGGGCCCCCAAAGGCCCCCAGGGCTCTTCAGGACGCAGCCAGGTACCTTGGAGTACACTGCCGCAGAGGGCGGGCAGGACGGTACTTGGTGTGGAGCAGGGGGCGAAGCAAGGGTGCCGCCTAAACTGGAGCTGATCACGCAAAGTCTCAGGAGTGCGAGGCTCACGCCGCAGTGTGAGTGGGCGAGATGGGTGAAACCCGAAAAGGGAGGTGGACGTAGGGGCCACCTTCAGGAAGCAGAGTGTGATTGGTGCATCTGGCCAACAGCAACAGCGGAAGGAGTGGGAGCGTGCAGCTGCCCAGCGGTTTCACTGGTTCGGCTGCCTTCCTCGGGAGGGGCACCATGACAGTGAATGTGGAGAGGGAAGGGCACTGGATAATCTGGAGACAGCTCGCTTGGGTCTAAACGGGAGCGACGGAGCGGAAACATGGCTGCCGCACCGTGCCAAATGGGGCTCTGGTCTCCTCCGCATGCTCGTCATTTCCAACCAAGGACAACAGCATGCACTCCTTGACAGGGAGACGGCAAACATTCAAATAGTCGATTGGGCTGCTAACAGCTGCTAGCACGCTCGCACGCCGCTGTTAATCACTTCAGTCGGCTGAAGGATGCCTTTCCGTCTGTTCCGCCTGCCTTCATCAGCTGTTACGCTGCATCACATCAGATCGTATCGCATTGCATTGCTGAGTTGGCTGTATGGATTGCTGACGTGAGTGTGCCGTACGGTGTTGGTACCTTGGGTTCCAGGTTTGTCTTCGGGTTCTAGGTTTGCTTACTTGTTTCTACCTACCTTAGGTACATCGGGTAGGTGGTACCTAGGTAGGTGAGGTGAGTAAGTCCCTTGGGTTGGTAGGCCACCTAATAGCCCACGACCGAACACCGCGGGTTGCGTAGAAGTACGTAGCTCCTGCTCGTGCTCGTGGAGCCATCTGTACGGACCCGATGAACAGAGCGATCGCACCTGGCCAGCATTTCACTTGCAAAGCAATCTTGACCCAGCCCAACTACGGCACTGCTCATCAACTAGAGACGTCGCAAGCCGGTGCAAGACATAGTTGACGGCAGTGATGCTTCGCCGCCTCCTACCGCCAGTTGCTAAACTTAGCTACCCGTCTTCCCCGGCGCCAATGGCGGGCGGCGGCTTGTAGCTCGGTTCCGCCTCACTCGTCGCCCACCCTTGTAGTGCTGCTGGCTGCTACGCACGCTCTTCTACGGCAAAGCGGGCACTTCCAGGTTCCAGTCAACACCTCCACTAGGTTGCCTGTGTTCTTCCAACTTCCTGAGGTACCGAAGGTAAGGTAGGTAAGGAAGGTACGGTTAGGTGCCTGACTTACGACCGAGAACCTGAATCACGGTAGTCCCCACGGCGGGCTGCCTCCGAATCATCGTTTCTTAAGGCGTCCCTCAGCCCCTCGTTAGACACGCAAACTTTATCTCACCAGGTCCTCACTGCGTGCCGTCCCTCCAACCCCTGACGAGCAGACAAAATCTGGCACACATGAGACGGGTTCACCTATCCTTTCTTTTTCCTCTACCTCTTCATCTTCTGCTTCCCTTGACTCGGTCGGTCTCAGCTTAGAGTTTCGGGAGGCTCGATTGTGGCCCTCGTTCAAATCGGCGAGTCCCCATCGAGGGAGGGAGCTGTACTACGTATCGCGCCATCTTTCTTTGGTTTCAGGACACCTACTGGTATGTGTTGCCGAACTCCGGACCAGAGATGAGCCAACCTTTCTCATGGATGGCCCCATTCACTTCTTGTTGGCGGCCCAATCCAGAGATTAGTAAGAAAAGTCAGCCCACCTCGCTGGTCTTCATCGTCGTGCTTTGCACGGCGCGATACAGTGTGTGGTTGCTGCAAATCCTCGGCCCGTTGCACCGGCACACTGGCCTGGACACGACTCCCGAGCCCATGCTCTTAACCAGAAGGAGGCAAAAAAGTATAAGTGGCCACGGCTGTCACAGGCGTGGCTGGCCAATGAGACTGATACAGCATGGAGGACAGGGCCAGTGCCTTTCGGAGACGTGGGATGCTTCTGGAATGCATGCTTGGCTGGGTGCCTTACTCAAACCTCCCTTGCGTGCGGTCAATGGCTCTCTTTCAGTGATCTACAATTCTACATGAGGTTCGCCCAAACAGTTTTGCAACGACTTTGGACAAACTCTGATGGCCTTGGTCGTCATCGTACATTCTCTCTACTTCGATGATTTGAACACACTCTCACCATTTCTCATTTGAGACGTCAGATGGCTCGGGGTGTTTATACTCATACATTTAGGCGCATTCCTTGGCTTAGAGCCGTCTCATGCTAACATACGCCGTATTTGCTTTATGATGGACGCGCCCTGCCCTTCTTCATTTGCCAGACTGTCCGCAACACGTTGTACTGTGTCGATGGCCTCGTTTCTTTCGCCGCTGGCCCCGTAGCACACGGACGGAGCAACAACTTCGCGGCAGGTGGCGGTGCCAGGGAATGATAACGAAGCGGCCCTGGTGGGCCGCCAGTGGTGGCACGAAGGAGGCCGGCAATTACATAAGGTTCCTTACACCACGAGCCAGCGAACTGCTTTTGTACCGCGGTCGTCCATTCTGGTTGCCCAGGAGTCTAGAGATTGTTACGCGCGAAAATCCTAAATGAGAATCAAACCGGTGAGGCGGATAAATGGGCTTTGGGCCAACGGCCCATGTGCTTGGGATTAACCCGAATGTCGACCGTGTCTCCGAGACCTTCATGTCGCTCCGGCGAGTGCGGGATCCGGGATCAGAGTGTACTTATATAGTCCCCCGTCTCCCCACGCTTTGCCATGGAACCACGGCCTCATCCCCAGGCGGACGGATAATGCCAGCACCGTGTGACTTTTGAATATAAGAGGTTGAGGCTGGCGTGAAGGATTTTAGTGCTAGGGAAATCTTCTCTCATCATCTGGATTGGCCATCCGTTTTCCAACTAGCCCATGGCATTTCGCTGCTCGAGACCTACCCGACCAGAGAAACAGTAGACCCAGCTCTTTAATACATCACAAAACAGGATCAAAATTGCCTCGTGCGCCTTTCACAATGCCCTCAATCTCCGAAGTCACCCAGCCGCCGTAAAAGTCACCCGGCTGCGGCTCGACCGCCTCTCCGTCCACGTAGCAGTCCCACGGCCCCGCGTAAAAGGAGAAGTACCCCTTTATTGCCTCGAACCCTGGTGTTGGGGTTTCGTAGGACCAGATACGATCCGAAGTCACTTGCGGCCCCTCGCCAGCCGTTGACTTGGGAGCGTTGGCGAAGTAGTAGGTCGCGGCGCCTTTCCATTCGCAGTACGTGCTTCTCCGGGTCGGAGTCAGGGGGATCTTGACCGATGCCGGAGGCAAGTAGTATGCTGAACTTTAGATCAGTCATGGCGTAGGCCGCAAGTCAATCACATGGAAACGAACTCGGAGGATGATGAGTCTCCAGCACCCAGTAGGCATCCTGGGTGTCGGCAATTACTTGGCCCTTCCAAACAATCTGTAGGTGCCTCGATGTCTTTTCCAACAGCGGTGGTCGTGGGAATGACTGCACGTTCAACTTGATCCGCGCTGCCATGGCTGGACAGGGTGCACGCTGTGTTTGTTTCCTTAATTGTTGCAATGAACAGGGAAGTTGCCCGACAGTGAGATACTATAACCTTGGCTGCAAGGCGTTCAGACCTGTTGCATACTACATGTACTTGCAGGCAGAGCAATACACAATGATTATGATGAACCCTTTGTACTGGGTAATCTTTCCAGGTTGTCGCAGCACCGTCGCATCATAGACTTCGGTCCATTCACGTCCCGAAGCGTACACTGTAGTCCCATATAGTTTTGGTATGTCTCTCCGAGAGCACGTGACCAATTACGTAAACACTCTCTCTTACCTTGCGTCATGGTCCTGTGCAGACGGCCCCGCCTGGTCGCAGCTTACTGCAGCCCGTCCTATCAGCATCGCCGTGGCTGGACTTGTGCCGTCCGACATCCCACTATCTAGATTACACAGTGACACGACACATCGTTGCCCGACGCCGCCGTACCGACGCGATACGTTCTGAGATTTCAACTTAAAACTCGTAGTTTGTCCGCCAATACTACGGCATCGTCTCTTCGCCCACGGCGCCGCCTGACACTCCATCATCCTGCCACTTCACCTCCGAACACGAATAGGCACCGACCGAACATCATGTCGAACAGACAGCTCTCGCGGGATATGCAGGTCGAGTTCCAGGCAAGGGTGTGTTGACATCTCGTTCTACCCTGCGCATTCATGACAAGGAAGGCTTGAGTCGCCAGTACTAACACCTATAAGTTCCAAGCGAAGCAGGCTCGGAGAGAAGCACAAAAAGCTGCCAAGCAGGATCCCATACTGAAGAAGCAGATCCAAGATGTGAGTTACCGTCCATTTGTCCACCGAATGGCTAGACCCTTCAACTGTTTGCTGACGCGCAACTCTTCAGCTTCTGAAGAAGGGCGAAACCGCAAAGGCGTATCAGAAGGCCAAGATGCTGTTGTCCAAACAAGCTCTGGCCCAGCAGATGGACCAAATGGCCGATATGGCCGAGCTCTCCGCTGCCCAGATACAAGCCAACAACTCGATGAATCGCATGACGCATATGATGGGACAATCGTCCCGGACTATGTCCCTCGCACAAAAGAACATGAATCCTGAGAAGGTACGTCGTCATGGCAGTTAAGATGACATCCCCAATCACGGTGACACTGATTCCTTCGTTGCAGACTCTCGTCACCCTCGAGCAATTTAAGCAGCAAAATGAGGAATACGCTGTTTCCAATGGCATCTACCAGGACGCCATCTCGCAGTCAACAAGCGCTCAAGTATCCGACGACGCCGTTCACGAGCTCCTGGGTAAACTGGCCGACGATGCAGGGGTGCAACTCAACGCAGAGCTCAACAGTGCGACTCCGGCAAAGGAAGAGCTTGTGGCCAACGAACCCACGGCGGAAGAGGAGGATGCCCTCCAGCAAAGACTGCGTGCGTTGAGGGCATAAGGTCGACGATATGCACGCGGTTCGAGACAAAGGCCGGCATCACTCGTTTGGGAACTCGGGGCTGATGAGGCGTTTTCGGGAAGTTGCACGTGTGCAATGCAAGCCTCTGAGTGAGATTTGACGGGCTTACGAACAAGACACCATGGTTGATTTTGACGGGTACACTTGCGGCGTTTGGTGAGATACAGGGCACTGCTACGCCTTCTAATTGAGACTTCACGTCATCCATCGTATTCCGGCTAAGATCCCCGCAGTAGTAGCAACTCAGTGCCATCCATGCCTGCCCATGAACCCCAAAAGCCATTTACATGTACAGACTGGCCACTGCCGTAATGTCCCTCTTGATCATTTCCTGCGCAGTCTGCATCTTCTGGTACAGCTCTGGGTCTCCGATGATGCGGGCCGCGTTCTTGACCTCGCGACATGTTTCGTCTAGTCGCGTAATGGTCCGCACTATAGTGCCTTCCAAAACATCTGTGAGATCGGTAATGTTCTTGAAGCTCATGCCTCTTGCCCATTCATAGACGACCTCCATCAGTCCAAATCTGGGCCGAGATATGAAGTCGTTGGAGTCATCCGCGGATTGGATGACTTGATGGAGCGTCTGGACCTCGTTGACCTTCTCGCTGATAGCAATGATGGTATCCTTGCCCCGCTCAAGGTTGCCAGTCAAGTTTGGTTGCGAATCCGTCTTTTCTTGGAACACGAAGGCGGACAGTAGTGCTGCAATCTCGGCCGGCTCGTAGTCTGCAAGCACATTGTCGAGAATCAGCTCCGTCAGGACAAGTTCGTCGCCTGAGTGAATCTCGCAAGCAACCTTTCCCTTGAGTTGGATTCTCGAGCTTTCGTCAATGAATTGGAGCTGCTTCAGCACCTGGATTCGCTGTTCGTAGTCGGGTAGAAGCTGGAGATTCTGATCCGACAGTGACTGACGAAGCTGAGAGATGTGTTCCTTGATAAGCCACTGGTCGTGGCACATGGCAAACTGTTTTTACTTCCGTTAGCCAAAACGTGATCTCGATGAAATGGGGAGTGGGGCTAGGGTCACTGACGTGCTTCAGGAACTGTGGACAGGTTAGAGACAGTGAAGACGATGCAATCAGCTCCGCCTCTTTCCGCTTCTTCATAGTCTCTTGGAACTGGAGATTCTTGATCTTCGAGAGGTCCATCTCATCCCAGAGGTCGTCCCATGACCGACAGAGTGAATGAAGTCTATCTTTTGCCTTGAGATACTTCTCCCCGCTCTGAAAAATCTCAGGGACAATGCCTTTGGTCATATACCGTGTGAGACACTCCACATCACTCAAGGGCACATGCAGCGTCTTGATACGCATATGTTTCTTCGCCTGCGGAAGTGGCGTCAGATACTTGCGGAAGGCGGGAATAAACGGCAACAAGTCCGTTGAATCTCGCGTCTCACGCATCAGTCTGATCTCGCAGACATGCAGCGTGGGACTACCCTGCGGCCCCTTTGTGCTCGCTCCATCTGACAGTAGAATACCTGGTGTACGGATGCCGTCCTTGTTGTATACAATCAGGCGCGACTGGGTGAACATTTTGCGACCGATCGGGATGCCGAGTAGGAAACGATACAGCTCCTCTGTCAGCTGCTTGTAGTCTTGCGACGCTTGGTGGCATTCGTCCATGGAGGTGTCACACATGTCGCAAGAATCTCGTTTGATCTTGGCCAAATCGGCCTCTGATAACTTGACTGCCTTTTCGTGCTCGGGCAGCAGCTGCTGAGTGGCGTGCTCTGAAAAGCTGCGCTTAATCATCTCTTCAATCTTAAGCGCCTCCACTCGAAGCAAGTTGAGTATCATATTGTATGTGAGTCGGAACTGGGATCTCAGCTTTGATGGTTCCCCTAGGATCATCTTTTGAAGGTCCGCAACGGGAGGAGCCTCATCTCCGCCGGGTGGTACAATGATGACAGAGCCAACAGTATCCAGGCCACGACGTCCCGCTCGGCCCGCCATCTGCGTGTATTCACCAGGAAGCAAGTTTCGGAATGAGTGCCCATCGTGTTTCCGGTATCCAGAAAAGACGACAGTTCGAGTTGGTAGATTGAGACCCATGGCGAAGGTTTCAGTGGCGAACAACACTTTGACGAGAGTTTGAGCGAACAGAATTTCGACAATCTCCTTGACGATGGGCAAGAGGCCTCCATGGTGAACTGCAATGCCTCTCGACAAAAGGTCCCTCAGCCTGATAATTTGGGGGAGAACTCGGTCCTCGGGCTTTAATCTTGCAATAGACTTCTCGATGGTCATGTGGATGGCACTTTTCTCGGTTGCTGTACAGAAATCCTGGTTGCTGAGTGCATCGGCGTTTTCCTCGCAGCGCTTCTTGGAGAAGACGAAGATACAGGAAGGAAGGAGGTTGGACTTTTTGAGGAACTGAACAAGGTGAACCCAGAGGTTCTTGTCCTGAGCAGCCGACGTGAAGCCACCCTGCCGACCAGTCCTGCCCATGTGTCCCGGATTGTGGTTGGCTCGCGGTGCGCTGCCGCGCCCTCTCGACGGAGCGCCACCTCCTCGGGGGCCTCCACGCTGTCCACCACGCTGCGTGCCTCCTCTCTGACCTCCTCTCTGGCCGCCGCCCCCCCCGCGAGTGGAGTTGTAAGTCTCCGGAGGTTTCACCTTGTCCTTCCCCTGGATGGCTTGGTTCGCTTCCTTCCATCCCTTCTCGATGAATTTCTTGTCCGAGTCGACGATCTTGAATATGTTCTTGCCCGCCCAGAGATAGTGTTCGAGAGGAATAGGTCGCTTCGGTGTAGAGATGACGTAGATATCCTTTTGCTTCGTCCTTCCAACCCAGGAGGCGAACTCATGAGTGTTGGGCACAGTGGCTGACAGAAGGATGAGAGAGACATGCTCTGGAAGCATGATGATGACCTCTTCCCATACAACGCCACGCTCAAAGTCATTGACATAGTGGACCTCGTCGAATATGACAAACTCAACGTCTCGAATAAGATCAGCTCCTCTATAGAGCATACTGCGCAGAATCTCTGTGGTCATTATTAGGCAGCTCGCCTCGGGGTTGATTTGAACATCCCCAGTTAAAATTCCGACCTCATCAAATGTCTGACGGAAGTCACGGAACTTTTGGTTGCTCAAGGCCTTGATAGGCGACGTGTAAATGGCTTTGGTCATATGCTTCGAAGCGAGTGCGATAGCATATTCGGCGACAACGGTCTTGCCGGCCGATGTGTGAGCGGCAACGAAGACAGAATCGCCGTTCTCGAGATGGTAGATTGCCTCTTTCTGGAAAGTGTCGAGTTCGAAAGGCCAGTCTCTTGCCATGTCGGGCACCAACTCCCTGAAGTTGGGGATGTCCCTGTTGATATCCACCATATGAGCCCATTCTCGGCCAGCCTTCCTGGCACTTGACGTAGCGAGCGCACCGTGAGGTTCCAGAGCCGGGAACTCAACAGGAAGTATGGCATCGATGTCCTCTCCGTCTTCGTCTTCTGACTCCAGATCCTTTTCGCCACTGACGTGCGTGTCGACTTCTCGGTCCTCCGCGCCTGGGATTCGCTCCGGCTCTTGACCCAGTTCTTGCTCGACGGCCTTGGCATCTTCATCGTTGGCCCTCTTCTTGCTGAAGATAATACCCCGACTGATTCCAGGTGCGACCTCGAGCAAGCCGCCCTCAGCACCGAGTTTGATGACTCTCTCGAGCTTGTTTGACGAGGCAGCGACAGCGTCTCCAGCCCCGCTGTGGTGAACTTGATCTTCGAGAGCGGCTGTTGCCTCAATGCCATCAAGGCCGCCGGGCGCGAAGGGAAAGAAACCGGCAGCACCTCGGACAAAATCAGCTCTGCTGGCAGGCTTGCGCAGGAAGGAGGTAGAATTCTTGGCAGTGGCACTGTTGGAAGGGACAGTAACGTTCCTGTAACCGGTCACTCTGCCCTCCAGACCATGACGCTGGAAGCGCGTTACCGTTCTGGTTTGGGGTGCGGCCATCCTGAAAAGCTCGGTGTAGTCCACGGGGCAGTCCCAGCGTCTAGGCATGCTACATTAGCCCTACCCAACGCAGAGGCTTTCTGGAACAGTGACTCACTGTTGTAAACGATTGAGCCAATCGGGCGAAAATTGGATTGACGGCGTGAGGAAGTCGGTCTCGAGGCCTGTCTTGAGCTCCGACTGGTCCTGTTTAGCTCGCTTGCGAGGTCGCTGATGGAACAAAACATCATCGATGTTGAATGCACCATGATCCTCCAGAGAGAGGCTCTGAATGGCCGTGGCCAGATTAGAAGCCATCTTGAAGATACTGGCGTGCAACAGACCGTATCTCGTCGAGGGCGGGCCGGGCAAGTAAGGCGAGATGAATTGATGACCATGAGTTGGCCTAGAGCTAAGCTAGGTAGTAATGTTAAATAAGGGTAAGTGAGGGCGATACCTGAGGCGGAGCTGATGACAGTGTGCGGGGCTGCACTGCGCCGGTGCCCCTCACGTATTACCTCGCACGCTAAGGCACGGGCGTACTCCTGCTCCTACCTCCTAGCTAAGGTCCTCACTCAACGCCGTCTTATTTCTACCACTAAGTACGTATGTCCTTTCCCCCTTCCGTTCACATACACCTCTCCTATTCGTGACAATTCATTGTTTGATATCCTGTCGTAAGCTCGGGCTAACACGTCACAAACGACTTCATCGACGCACTTATTCTCGGCAGTTCGTGATCAGAGGCCGTTTAAAATGAAGCGGCTTCACCTTACAGGATCATGAAGCGCGTCGGACACTCCAGCCAGCTACCACGGTCCATGTGGTGCAATATTTCACGCCTAGTAGTGCTCTCAGGGTATGAGATGTATATATGACAACTGAGCACCGAACATACAAGTACAGGCTTCCCCCGAGTCTATCAAGCTCAACAGCTGATTATGAATCAACTCCCATCTCAAGGAGCTGCACATGAAGCAACGTACCCCCCGCCTACTTCTCTCCTGCATCTCTACAACCCCGTTACAACTTCAGCATCTTGGCGACGTAGTTCTCAATGATCTGCTCGGTGGGGAAGGCCATCTCCTCAAGTCCCTGGGCATAGGGGGTAGGGACATCAGCACCGGTGACTCTCTGCGCAGGGGCGTCAAGATAGTCGAAGGCGTACTCCATAGTCAGGGCAAGGATCTCAGAGCCGACACCATAAGCAGGGAAGCCAGACTCGACAGAGAGAAGACGGTGCGTCTTCTTGACCGACTTGACGATAGACTCGACATCCAAGGGCTTGACGGAGCGCAGGTTGATAACCTCAATGTCAACACCGTACTTCTTCTTCAGATTCTCGGCAGCAACCAAGGTCTGGCCGACACAGCGGGAAAGGGTGACGATGGTCAGATCCTTGCCGGAGCGCTCAATCTTAGCCTTGCCGAAGGGGAGAACGAAGTCGTCCTTCTGCGCAGCCTCCGACATGGGGAAAGTCTGGCCGTACATGAGTTCGTTCTCCAGGACAACGACGGGGTTGGGGTCGCGGATGGCCGCCTTCAGAAGACCCTTGGCATCCTCAGCGCTCCAGGGGGCAACGACCTTGAGGCCAGGGATACTGCCGTACCAAGCTGAGTAGTCCTGGGAGTGCTGAGCGGCCACACCGGCGGCGAAACCGTTGGGTCCACGGAAGGTGATGTTGCAGGGTTGGATGCCACCGGACATGTAAAGGGTCTTGGCGGCGGAGTTGACAATCTGATCGATGGCTTGCATGGCGAAGTTGAAGGTCATGAACTCGCACTATTGGGGAGCACAAGCGAGTTAGAGACGGGGAGATCCGAAGTTTGCGAGACGCTGTCTCGCTGCGCCTAAAGAAAACAGGAGGCAATTGTCCTCGAAACCGTGGCGCAAGCCATCTTCGACGTTATC
Organism: Colletotrichum tropicicola; assembly: GCA_025962755.1. Classification (NCBI taxonomy): domain Eukaryota; kingdom Fungi; phylum Ascomycota; class Sordariomycetes; order Glomerellales; family Glomerellaceae; genus Colletotrichum; species Colletotrichum tropicicola. The sequence goes on from JAOWMA010000430.1 coordinate 15,936, forward strand.
GGCGGCTTGGGGGAAAGAACCACTTACGACAGGGTGCAGTCCGCTCAGAGCAGCGCCAACAGCGAGACCGCAGAAACCACTCTCAGTAATGGGGGTGTCGATGACACGCTTCTCACCGAATCGGTCCAGCAGACCCTTCGTAACCTTGTATGCGCCGTTGTACTGAGCAACCTCCTCACCAAGAACGAAGACCTTGTCGTTGGACTCGAGCTCCTCGGCGAGGGCCTCGTTCAAGGCCTCACGGACGGTGTAGTCCTTAGTGCCCTTGGCGTCGGCGTACGTCCTTGACTGAACGGCAAAGACAGCAGGGCGGCTGGCAAACTGAGGGATTGAGGGGCGGAGGGCGGCAGCTCTAGATGAGGCCGCCAGGCGGGCTGCGGGACGGAGGATTCGGGACATGGCGAATTGAGTTTTCGGGATCGAGGAAGGACGCGGAGGTCGCAACACGAGGGAACCGATGATCCCAAGAGACAAAATTAATTGGAAGAAAGGAGATGAAGGTCGATAGACAGTTGGCGGCCTCGAGTGGGGGGTTGACGATAGCCAACGACGAAGGTTGAAGGGGAGGGTCGAAGGAGAGGGATGAGAGACGATCGGAGCTGTCGAGGGATTTCGCAGCTTTTTTTTTTACTTTAGCTCTATGGGCGTTGAGTCCGTTGAATTGCGGCGAGCTGCCAAACAGCAGCGTTGGGGACGCCCTGGCCGTGGGAGCTATTCCCGAACAGGATTAGCGGTGTCTTCGATCATTAGATAATCGAGCGAGTCCTGCCAGGTCCAATCAGAGGCGAAGCTAGGGGGCCAATCCCGTCCAGAGTGCGCCAAATCACGTCCGATTTAATCCCGACCAGCTCCGTTGGAGCTCCAGCAGCTTCTCCATGACACACTCTTCAGGACGCCGCTGCCATCCGTTTCCATCCGAACTGTAAGGTGACCATCCGGCCTTACTGCGCTGAGAGGGCGGGACACACAGGGAGGTGGTCTGGGCTTGATCCACCCGTATGGAGCTCTTTCTGTCGGACTTAAGTAGGCGGTCCCTGCTCTCTGTGTCGGACATCTTTCTGGGTGGCTAAAAGTGGCTGGGACTTCTGCCCTGCCACCCTCAACACCATCCGACATACCGGTGTTAGGTGATGGGTAATTAATGTCCTCGCGTTCTTTACCTTTTTATCACGCAAGGGGCAGACTCTCGTTTGTTGCGCCCTCTGTCTGGTCTGGCGAATCCTGGCTCTCACCAAGTTCTTGTCTCATTCCCAGCTCACTCCCTTTTCACGTCAACCCAGGTAAACATCTACCTCATTTCATCAATGACATCGTGGTCGAATTACAATTATGCTACTGATATCAATATAAAACTCACATAACGAGTAGTCAAGCCATGGCCTGTGCTCTCGTCTTTTCGCCTCTGTCTGGTCCTAATCCCCAGAAGGACCCGCGTCTCGACGAACCGACTGCGCGGAGCCAGCCCCCTAAATTTAGTTGGCAGGTTTCTTTCCTACCATGAGGTACATGGGCGTGAACAAGTGATCCTTTCCACCGGCGACCAGGCAGTCTGCGGCCACAGCCAAGCTGTTTGCCGTCTTCATGGTACCGGCCGGTGCGAGCTTGATAGTTTCCAGACCACCAATCAAGCTGTGCATGATAGAACGTCCCCATTTGGTCATCCTCACGATGGTGAAGATGTCGAAGATGGACTGAATGTAACGGACATCGCCCGACAGGGGCCAGTACCAAGGCATGGGGTCAGGCCTGTCAGCAAGATCCTCGTGATGGAGAAGCTCGAAACCGGCGGCCTTCATGGCTGCCAAGCCCTCCGAAACCTTGCACATGTTGGAGATACCGTCACCTTGCTCGATACCAAGACGAATCTCACGGTGGGCAAGGTTGTCGTTGTCGTACTTGTCCGTCATCAGCCACTCGTAAACGCCGAAGACACCGCCGGGCTTGAGGACACGAAAGATCTCGCTGTAGATGCCCTCCAAGCTGGGCGCGTGCACAGTAGCCTCAATGGCATAAACGGCATCGAAAGAGTTTTCTGGGAAAGACATTTGCTGTGGACTCGTTCATTAGTTTTGCCGGCCATGCAATCGAGGGGCCGCCGGCGGTTGCGACGTACCATGAAGTCTCCCTTGACAAACTTGAGCTGGTTCGACAGGCCCTCCTTGGTGGCGTAGTGGGTGGCGCGGTCGATCTGGTAATCATTATTATTCAGACCAGTGACGTGGCAGCCAGTGAACTTGGCGATTTCGCGCGCAGGTCCACCAACACCACAACCGACGTCGAGAACCTTCATGTCCTCCTTGATACCGATCTGGTGGGCAAGGTAGTGCTCATGACGAGCAATAGCTTGATAGAACGGCTCCCCGTGAGAGAAACGGCAGAAATGGAAAGACTGGCCCCAGCCGTACTCGTACAGATCAGTGGCGAGATTGTAGTAGCTGTCAGAAACAACATGTATTAGCCAATGTGATAGGAGGGTGAGGGTGGCAAGCTCGCTCAATACTCACTGTCTGGTCAGGGTCGCATATTCAGCTGTGCGAGACTACAGACAAAAAATGCGCAAGTCAGCTCGTGATCAGCGATACAGAACGCGGTAAGAATTTGGCCGTACCGCGCGCTCCTCGGGGGTCTCGTCCTTGGCCGCCTTGTTGTCCCAGTGTTTGAAGTACTCGTCGACAGCAGCCTGCTTCGCATCGCGGCCCTTGCTGAACATGGCAGCGAGACCACCGGCGGCCTTTGCACTGTTACCATGCAGGGCCTTGTTGAACTGGGCATCGCGAGCATGGTCCTCGCGTTCGAGGCTGGAGGGCGTTGAGGAAACCATTGTAAACGCTGAGACTGGACTGGGCTCTGGCTGGCAGGAGAGGAAAAGCAAGGGAGGGGAAGGTGAAGGTGAAGAAGAGCAGCAAAGCAGAGCAGAGCAGGAGCAAAAGCCAACAACTTTGCGCAAAGAGGCGAGCGGGGGGCTTAAAGACCGCCTTTTTGAATCGTCAGCGGGAAAAGGAGAGCGGCAGTCGAGTCGAGCACGGGTGACGGAACAGGAGATTGTGCCTCTCTTTGGCCATGTCAAATTTCACCTCCAGGCTCCGCGCCGACCAGATAGGTACACAGACCACTGGGGGCCCTTGGGGACGGAAACACTGTGACGGCTGACAATACCTACCTACCTTGAGAAAAGAAAGCACAGGATCCACTTCGTCACTGCCGCAACAGGCACTGTGAATCTGAGGTGTATCGGCCAGGGGTTACCCATTCGGTACCTGACCTAGGTACCTACCTACCTTACCTAGACTCGACTGCAATTGGCCAATCAAGATCAAACTGGGGAGCCACACTGTAGGTACCTGGCTGTTCTGAGCGGCAGGCAAAGCGCAGGACGGGAAGCACATGCGCGCCGGGCCCGGGCAGGGGCCTGGGTTTGGCCAGACCAAACCGAATACGAGCTGTGTGAAGGTCCATACAGTGTAAGGTAGACATGCGTTTCGAGAGGTCAGAGAATGTCCAGTATCTTAGGTAGATAAGCTGTGGCAGCATATCTGCTGGAGAGCTAGCGTTGCAGCGTCCGGACGGCGTTTCGAAAGGAAATGTCCGTTTCGCGCGGCTTGATTGCCGCCGAGAGTACTGCGCTCGCCTGGCACACTGGGAAAGATTAGACTGCTCCAACGCCCGAAACGTCGGCTGTCCCTATCACAAATGAAAGAGTGCTGTTTCTCCGTGGACCAATGTGTGAAGTATGAAAGTGAGAGCAAACAGATCGAAACAGAACGACAGGGCGCAGCCGCAAAACACTCGCCTTGGGCACAGCGACGTAGAGTCGTCGGCTACATCCCGGAGGCAACTTGGAACGTGGCAACTCCCACAGTAGGTACCTAAGGTAGGTATATGGGTACCTTATCTTGGCAAGTGGTGACAAAAAAAGTGATACACAGTCTAGCCCTTCTAGCAGAAAGAGAGCTAAGTCTCCGCATTTTCTCTCTTACTTCTTACTATTTAATTATATAAAGAATAACTATTACTAAATAAATTAAAGATATAAAGATTTTCTATTCCATTTTTTAAAAAATCTAAGTTCATTTTGGTTTTATTTTCATTATTATTCTGTTGTATGGTAAGGAGACTACTTCCGTGGATCGCTTTTTTTGTCACCCACTTGCTCGGAAGACGCGACGATGCCCCATCACGTGACACGATTGGAGATAAGATAAGTCACTCCCGATCAGTGGAGATACCTACCTTACGTTAGGTAGGTATGAGAAATCTCACGACCCCCATCGGCAAACCAGCTGCAGATATCAAGCCATCTCGAGTCTGACAATCGGCCGCGCGATATCCGCGCTCTCGAGGCATCATGCCACCGCAAATCAAACAAGACCTGAACCGCTCAGGCTGGGAATCGACGGATTTCCCCTCAGTATGCGAAAGTTGTCTGCCCGAAAACCCGTACGTCAAAATGCTCAAGGAGGACTACGGGGCCGAATGCAAATTGGTGAGCAACATGCGCATCGCTCCCAAACAGATTTGCTTGCTAACTCTTCTTTGCAGTGTACGAGGCCATTTACCGTCTTTAGTTGGAGCGCAGATCGAGCTCACGGCCGAAAGAAGCGAACAAATATTTGCTTGACTTGCGCGCGCCTGAAGAACTGTTGCCAGTCCTGCATGCTCGATCTCTCCTTCGGCCTGCCCATCGTCGTTCGTGACGCCGCCCTGAAAATGGTAGCCCCGGGTCCTTCTTCCGACATCAACCGTGAATACTTTGCGCAAAACAACGAGCAGGCAATCGAGGAAGGCCGCGCCGGAGTGGAGGAGTACGAAAAGACAGACGACAAGGCCAGAGAGCTGCTCAGGAGGCTAGCAGCCAGCAAGCCGTACTTTCGAAAGGGTCGACCAGTCGAAAGCTTGGACAGTGAGCTTCAAGCTAGTTCCGGATCAGCTGCAGGCTCGTCTTCAAACTCGCGAGAAGCAGGAGCACGTGGAAACCCAGTCGTGGGTGCAGGAGTCGGCGGGCCAGGACCGATCCGAACGAGGGATTCGAAAGCTGCAGCGGCCCTCGGCGTCCGGCCAGGAAGAGCGAAGCAGCCTTTCCCAAGTGCTGCGCAGTTGCCCCCCGGACCCCAAGACTGGATGCCGCCCGCCGACCAGAACATCATGTCTCTTTTCGTGACCGGAGTTGAAGATGACCTACCCGAACACAAAATCCGCGACTTTTTCAAAGTGCACGGCAAAATCAAGAGCTTGGTCTGCTCACATATGTCGCATTGTGCCTTCGTCAATTTTGAGAACAGGGAGGCAGCAGAGAAGGCAGCCGCGACGTGTCAGGGCCGTGCGGTCATCGCTGGCTGCCCCTTGCGCGTTCGATGGGGCGTCCCCAAGGCCATTGGTACTATGGACAAGGAACAACGATCACAGATGCTCATCGATGCCCGGCGAGGCCAAGGGAGCGCTCGTTCAGCGGATGCGAAAGGTGGGCGCAAGCAGATCACGACTGGTTCCGGTACGGGAGGTACTGCTCAGTCAGCCGTTGCTCCTGTGGTAGCGCCGCCCCCAGGTGCAGACGACGGGCCGCAATACGCCAGTCTTACTGGCGAATAGGTTACGATCAATAAGGAAAGCGGGTGGCATTTATGGAGTTGAGGAGTTCGCGCAAGAAAGCATGGTTATGGCGGTTGAGATTCAGAACTAGGCCAAGGCTCCATACCGATAGTCAGGGTATCATTGTCTGTTATACAAAATTACGAACATCTCCTCTGTGATTTCCTGTTTGGGTCGAGCTTGTCGCTCAGCTGCAACCGCATCCACCGGCGGTAGCCTTGCTGCCGCCAGCTAGTTTCACAGAATCATTATCCCCACGTTCAATATCCTTGTGAATGCGCAACTCTGCATCAGGGGCGTCAGCACAGCGTAATGCAATAGGCCGCCGTCCAGGGTTCCAAAGAGCATACTAAAAACGCTGGATTCATCCCGCTTTCCTTGCACGACGTTCTGCCGGAGGATCGTTGCGATATCCTCAGCCTTCTGGATAGCAGCTCCTAGGGAAGGATCGGTCGGAGCAAGTGCGGCTTGGTCGCGGAAGCCTTGACGAATTTGCTGCTGCGCAGCTGTAAGGAGTCGCTCGTCACCTATGAAACACCTTTGTCAGAGGGTGTAAAATGTCCGTCATCGAGTGTTCCATACCTTGGAAGGCGATTCTGGCAGCGCGCCACAGATTTCGATACGCAAGAAGGGACATGGCGGAAAATTCAGTAACGAGAGGAACAAAATGAGGACGAAAATGATCGCGAATTGAGGTTGCAAGTCACGTGTGCGAGAAAGCTTTTGGGTCGCATTTGACCAAGTCGTCCAGATGAATAGATGCCATGGTGGTATTAGGGCCCCCCGGTACAAAGGCGACCAGGAAAAAAACACCCGGGATATTCTAAAACCACACCTCCTTGGCCAGGTACCGCAAGTCGATTTCCCACTCCCACTCCACCCTTACCCACGCACCCCGAAGAAGGGGAAAAAAGGGAGAAAAAAAAGGGAAGGACCGAAAAAAAAAAAGGTGCCCCACGTTCTTGAATTTTTCCCTGGCGCCCAACCGACGTCCACGGTTCGCACTACCTCGCAACCTCCGAACGACACTGTCGGCGCAGTATCTCGAACGCTCGTCGATATGGCTTCCGCAACTGTTGTCGCTCACGCTTTGCCGACCCTTCCCGAGGGCTGGTCGGCCGAGAAGGACTTTAGACCTGTTGGCCAGGTCTCCGCCGCCACCAAGCGCAGCCTGGAGCCCGTCGGCCCTCACTTCCTTGCCCACGCCCGTCGGGCCCGCCACAAGCGCACCTTCTCTGAGGATGATCGCATTCAGGCCCAGGAGGCTGCCAAGAAAGTTGAGAACGACGAGGACAGCGAAATTAGCGAGCCCGAGGACCCTATGATGCTGCAGCGCGATGCCAAAGACTGGAAGGTGAGCTGGCCGCGTTGGTTTCATGCATTTCTCAAGACACCACGACGATTGACACTGCATCCTTCTTCTAGAACCAAGACCATTACGAAGTCCTTGGCATTACCAAGTATCGCTGGAAAGCCACGGAGGACCAAATCAAGCGCGCTCACCGCAAGAAGGTCCTCAAGCACCACCCCGACAAGAAGGCCGCTGCCGGCGTTGTTGACGACGACAACTTCTTCAAGTGCATTCAGAAGGCTTCTGAAGTACTTTTGGACCCTGTCAAGCGCCGCCAGTACGACTCGGTTGATGAGAAAGCCGACGTGGACCCCCCGACGAAGAAGCAGCTCGCCAAGGGTAACTTCTACAAACTCTGGGGTAACTTCTTCAAGTCTGAGGGCCGTTTCTCCAATATCCAGCCCGTGCCGACTTTCGGTGATGACAAGTCATCCAAGGACGAGGTTGAGGAATTCTACAACTTCTGGTACAACTTTGACAGCTGGCGTACGTTTGAGTATCTTGACGAGGATGTTCCCGACGACAATGAGAACCGAGACCAAAAACGCCACACGGAGCGGAAGAACGCCAACGCCCGCAAGAAGAAGAAGGCTGAGGATAACGCCCGTCTCCGCAAGACGCTCGACGATTGCTCTGCTGGTGATGAGCGCATCAAACGCTTCAGACAGGAGGCCAACGCGGCCAAGAACAAGAAGAGATTGGATAAGGAGGCGGCCGAGAAGAAGGCTATCGAGGACGCTCGCCTGAAGAAGGAGGCAGACGAGAAGGCGGCTAAGGAGGCCGAGGAGAAGGCCAAGGCTGATCGCGAGGTATCGAAGAAAGCCAAGGAGGCGGCCAAGAATGCCGTCAAGAAAAACAAGCGGGTGCTGAAGGGTTCCGTCAAGGATGCGAACTACTTCGCGTCCGGCGATGTCTCCCCTGCGACTATTGACACGGTTCTTGGAGATGTCGAGCTTATCCAGGGCAAGATTGACGCCGACGAGATCGCAACTCTGGCTGGCAAGCTGAACGGGCTCAAGGTAGCTGACGAGATCAAGGGCGTCTGGAGTGAGGAGGTCAAAAGACTGATTGGAGCCGGCAAGCTCAAGGAGGGAGATGCCAAGTCTCTGATCCAGTAAACGCCCCCTTGGGAGGATTTCGGAAGAAAATTTGACGGGCCATGATCAATGTTAGCTCATGACAGTGGGGCCATAAGGCGTAAGACAACCTCGAAGTTAAGATGCAATAGAATAGACGATCGCCAGGCGGTTACCGCAGGCAACTACGAGACGGCTGTGCCCTTGTAGTGAGATTATTGGAAACCAGCGGGACTTAGCCAGTGCTATACAAAGGCAACAGAGCCGGGACGACAAGGGCTCAAGATCGCGCAGAGAATAAGGCAAGCAGCTGCTGGGATGGGAAACCCAGGGGATTCAGTGATTCACCATACTGTACTTCTAGGGCACGGGTAAGCCGGTGCATCTTTTGTCGTTTGCTTCGTCCTTTGTTTGTGCCGACCTGTTTCGTTTGTTTGTAGGTGTACTCGGTCAACTGGCATGTCCTCAGATGTGGTTAATGGTAACACAGTCGCAACGGATGGTGTACGCCAACGTCCTCCTGGGAACTGCTTTCTCGACAGCCATTCAATGGGGGACATGCAACGGGCAACACTCCTCACATTGGATGGTACCTACCTTACTTACATCAGGTTACCTAGTTTGAGACTCGCGACAAGGGCAAGAACGCACAGTCTGGGCAGGCACCTTCCATTACTCACCTGCCTTCCTTGGCGGATCTGTACTTCTGTTTCCTCGCGCCACTGGATGGAAGGAAATTGGGCTCAGGCAGCAGGAGTCACTAACCTATGAAGGGCAGGGTCGACTTCACCCGTCCCAGTGCTTCTGATCCGGTCTGTAAAGCCAGCACAGAAACGGAGAACCCACTAATACTTCGATACCGACCGAACGTTCTTCTGCTGCTGTCTCTAACCATTTCACCAAATACCACGGCCTCACGGAACTCATTACCACCATCGTCACGACCGTCATCCGCCCATCACTATTGCCGCCGCATTACCCGGACGTCTTCGACACTACACTGCTATCATCATCGACAGCGAGATTCAACCCTACGCCCCGGCCCCGAACTCGATATCTCGCCATGGCTTCAGATAATATCACAGTCCCCGTTTCCAACTGGGTAGAATACGACCCCAGCGCCGCACCCCAAGTTGTTGTGGAAGCGGGTCCCGAGCCCGTCACCATACCAATGAACGGCTTGGGAACCGGGAGCGATGGTGCCATGGACTTGCACAACTTGCCAGAAGACGTCGTCGTCCCTAAGCCAAGCTGTCGTTCGCGCATCTGGAAGCACAGAAGATTTTTCTTCTTCATTGTGCTGCTGGGGCTGACGGCCATTATCCTCCCCATTGCCTTGGCTCTCGGACTCCAATCCAAGAACCAAAACAGTGCTGTGGACGGTGGTTCTGCGGCCACACCAGCGGCTTCATCCTCTTTCTCTCACACCAAATCTTCATCTTACCTTACGTCACCTACCCCTTCCTCTACCATACGTCCGGTGGGTCTCCCTCTCGCGTTGATCGGCCTCAAGCGTCTGCCCCGTCTTGGTCCCCTTCTAATACATATATACAGGCCCTCGAATGCGATCCAGCCACGTTCCGCCGCGATGTTACTTGGATAGGCATCTGGACTGGTCGCGACTGGAAGTACAACCTGACACCGGCTCAAACCGCCAGAGACTGTTGCAACATCTGCTATCAGTCAGAAGCCCCAGGCTGCAATGGCTGGCTTTACATACCTGGCAATAGTGACACGCCCGCTTGCAACCTCATCCCCGGTTACCCGGGCCCCAATCGAACCGAATTTTGTCCAAATGGCTACCCAGACATCATCTTCTCCAGAGCTAACGGCCAGAAGATTGGACAGGGGGGGAAGGGGCCCTGCGCAAACTCCATTCGGGGGTCAAGTTGAGTGTGGTGTAATTGGGATGTCTTTCCTGGGAGTTACAGTGCGGATAGGGGAGTGCGTTGGTTGTCTGGATTAGAAAATCAGGGCAGCAGGACGAAACATATTACCTTGCGCGCACTCGGCGAGGTGTTGGCTGCATGCGTCATGGACCCAGGACACAATTACAGAAAGGCATAAGTAACATGCATCTCTTTTCTCGTGGATAACGACAATGAGTATTTCCATTCCACTGAGGCTCATCCAGCTGCAAACATTGACATACCAATCGATGCGTATGGCCGCCAGACACCGACACTTCTAACTACCTCTCCAAAGGCTGGGCCTACTTTTTGCACTTGCACAAATCAGACTAACCACGATCTCATTTGAAACCAGACCACACGTCACCACCAGGCGGGGTGTAGGAGTTCGCCTTGCCCTGATAAATGTCGACCTAGGTTCTCGACGTCATGACAGGTTCCGCAAGAGAAGCATCTTCACTTTCAACTTACATTGATGCCAGGGTCATTCTGTGGAGCGTAGCCTGGAATGGACTTCAAGAAAGAAGATGGAGGCTGCGCAGCGCCGGAGCCTTCGACGACAAGCTGGGCGCACTCGGCATAGAACTGCGGAGTGTTGGCCTGGTGGAGTGCGAGCAACTCGTGGCGAATGAGGTAGTTGCCAGGCTTGAGGTTCTCAGGGATCTTGCTGGACCACTTGAGCTGCTTGAGAACAATCGCCGTGCCCCAGTTCTCGCTGTTGAGGTTGTTGCCCCAGAGACCCATCTGGTCGATCTTGAACCAGCCCTGCTTATCTCCGCTGCAGCTCTTGAAGTCGGCGCCGCAGTCGTACATCCAAACCATAACGGGGCCTTGGGAATGAGTCCACTGCTTCCAGTTTGCCGTGATGTTCGTTCCAGCCTTGATGTTGGCAGTAAGAGCCGCTGACTTGCCGCCGTTGCAGCGCATTTTGATGTCGCCGACTGTCATGGTTGGGTTGTAATCGGGCTTGGAGGTTGCAGATTAGCTATATTGCCCCCGCCGTGGTACGTTCTATCACGGGAGGCGTGTAACGAACCCATTGCCACTGAATGGTTGGCGGCGAGGTCGCTGGTGAAAATCCTTCATATCCTGGGTAGTTTTTCCCGCCAATGGTGTAACTGGTGACAGCACCGTGGCCTACGACAGACGACACCAGAAGCAACAGGGCAGCGATAGCCTCGGTAAGCATATTGGCGTAATTTGGACTGGGTTTCTAGACAATGGGATTCTTCTGACGTTCAAGGCGGACTACTCGAGATATCTTCGAATGTTGCTCGTCTCTAGGGGCTAGGCATGCATCATTTTATATACCCGCCTCATCAATCTCGTCGACCGGGAAATGGACATATAAGGTATATTTGGAACACCATTGTCGGCGCCTTTGCGGCGACACATCTGGATTTCAAATGTACCCGCCGAGATATATTGTTGCGTAATTGAATAGCCTGTTACTGAAGCCGGGCCGTCGGCGATCGGGCCGCGACACTTAGGACTGGAGAAGATTAAGCACACTGCGCTTGTCAATATCAATTAATTGACACATGGTGATTTTCGGCAGTGATCGATCTTCAAGGACTAGTATGGAAGACTCGGCAATTACTCCGGCATGTTGAGCAGTAAGGCCTTCATCACGAGGGCAAAGGGCAGCCCTTCAATCCAAAGCTTCAACGTCACATTCATGCGGAACTTCAAATTGAATACCAGGCGACCGAAACCAGCTTGTTGCGGAGTGACAGGGCCGCAGAGACTGGGTATCATATTGGCTGATCCGGGTAAACAGCGAACTGTACGACGTGGCCATCTGAACCAAATACCGGCACCTCCATCAGAAAAAAAGAGGTGCTCAGGACACCAAAGTCAGAGTCGCATGGATAGCTGAATGGTCGTGTGGAAAGCCACCCTTTTCGCCTCCTCGGCTGAGCCACTTCGAAGCCAACCGGTAAGTCCCCACGCCTGTGCGAGCCCCAGCCGATATGATTCAAAACTTTCCTGCGTGGCTCCCAGTGTTACTTGTAACACCGTGATCGTCCATATTGCCACAGTTTGTTACAATGTCCACACAATGACCAAACCATCACTTGAGAGTTCATACAGGTTGAATTGTGTACGTGGAATTTGCTAGCACACATGTTTGTCAAGTCGCAAAGGGTACCGGTCTGGAGACTAACGCTATTTCTTCCAACTTACAGGTGACATCCACTGTGGCATGCATCGCCAAACCATCAAGAGACCCACGTAGACCGTAAGACCATCTGGGAGACCTTGATACGCGCTCAATAAGCTGGTTGAGTTGCTGTCTTCGACACTGGAGTTCATAGAGGTTGGCCAGAAATGTCGGCAGGTGATGACCAGGAACCAGTTGAGGACACAAACGCTACTTTCCTTGCCCATCAATGTCCATGTCCATCGTCTATAAAACCCGAGACGAGCCCAGTAGACGCCAGTATCTATCTCCTTTAGAGCATCAGACATCTACCTCCAACCAACTTCTCTACTGAGCCGGCACCCTCAACTTTCCACATATTCAGTTTTTCTCAACCTGAACCCAACTCAGACCTCCAACATGAAGGTCTCGATTCTCACCATCGTAGCCGTTGCCGTCGGCCTGGCTTCCGCCCAATCACTCAGCGATGCACCCCAATGCGGACAGCCCTGCGTGCAGGCCGAACTCCAGAAAACTGGCTGCACATTGGAGGACCCCAAGTGCCTCTGCCAAAAGGCCGACAGACTCGCCCTGCTCTCCTGCATCAAGGAGAAATGCAGCCCTCAGGACGTCCAGAAGTGCATTCAACTGGCTACCGCCGCCTGCTCTTAGAGGCCCAATGATCACGTTGCCCGCCCCGAGGCATATGGGACGGTCCTAAGCTGAGCGACTTTTCGACGCCCACCCAAAAACTTAATTTAATTGGCATTCCGAGATGCCCACCGGTAGCGTGGTGCCTAGATGGTTCGGTATCTGGGCGACGCGACGTCAAGGGAACCGGCGGAATCGGTGCAGGATGACGCGGGTGTTTCGTGCATGTTGGGGAGGGGGCGCAGGGCTTGATAGGGGTTGGCAACAGATGTAGCGCGGGGGCCGATATCCAAGACATTGTTATCGAAAAATAGGGGGTTTGAGCTGTTGTAGATTACCGAGGGTTGGTGGCTCGTCGCGTTCCTTCCTGATAGTTTTCAACAATTTATCGTTCCTCCTTCATCCCCCCCTTCTAATGATTGTGATCGCCCCAGTCGACCGCACACAGAAGTTGTCGGGTGTCTTTCAGCCGAAGCATCCTGGCCAGAAGGCTGCCACTACGGAAGAGGAATCCTGTTGAAGAGGTCATCGTAAAGCTTGCCGACCCACCCATCCGTAAGTCCTCCTCTTGCCACTACTCCCAAGCCACCGGCAGCCCAGACGCCGAATGCTGCAGCGGTTGCAGCGTGCAACGCCCACCACAACCTTCTCTTGCGCTTCCGTATTCTCTTGTCCATGACTTCGGAGCCACTTCCACTCCACCCCATTGCCGTCGGTGCGAGTCCCAACCATTTTGCGGCCCCCCAAACCATGTGACCACATCCCGTTGTCAGTAGCCCGGTATAAGCCAGCCACGAAACCACCGGATGCCGCGCAAAGCCATGGGCAACGAAAGCCAGACCAATATTTGAACTGTCGCCTTCGACCCGGAGAGGAAGCACACGGTTGATGCCAACGTGGGCGGCAAGAAGCGCCGCAAAGACGTAGCCCGAAATGGAGATATAACTCAGGGGTGGCCATGTGCGCGCCACTGAGTTCGAGTTGTGGGAAGCCAAAGAGCGGGAGGTCTTGCTAGTCTGAGCTTGATACAGTGCATACATGCCGGGGGTGTTGCCGCCATAGCGCCGCAGGTTCTGTGAACGACGCTGAAGACGGAGCGCGATGCCGGATGCGATATGGGCGGCGACAGGCAGTGCGACGAGGAGAGGTTCAGTGAATGATGTCTGGTATATCTCTCGGGACAGTAGAAGATAAGTCTCGGATGCGGAAACAGTGCGCGCAATGAGAGGTATTATGGACGTGTTGGCCAAGTGAATCGAGGCAAAGACGGGTATGAGATACGAGGATAGCTTTTGGATGCGAGTCACTAGCGTGGGAAGAATGTTAGCGATTAAGTCGACAGCCCAGGTGAAGAGCGTCCCGCCAGGGACAGCAGCTTACAGTAGAAGATGGCTCCATGGCCGCTCCCACTTAAACCCGGCGCAGAAGAGGTAGACTTTAGCGACGCGGTGCTGTTCTCCAGCAAATCTTCGGGTAGAGGGGGGAGGTCTTTATCGGTGTCGGCATGCGGTGTCTCGATGGGTGACGGATCCAATTGCAGGAGCGAGATGAGGGTTTCGTCAGACGCCTTTGACCGAAGGGATCTGGAGTCCATGGCGGAACAGTGCCACACGTGTTGCAGCGTGCTTCTGTCGACAATATAAGGTGTCCCCCTGGTCAGGAAGATGTGCCTGCCTGTGGAAACGATGGACCCGGGCCTGAACTTGCAGGCCCACCTAGCTGACCATTTCCTGCCACGCCATAGGCTGCAGGGGCCAAGGGGACCGGCGCTATCCAGAGAGCCGCACTAAGCCGTATTGAGCCATGTAAGGTACCTTAGGTAAGATAGGCAACCTGGAATGTTTCCACTTATTACCCCGTACCTAAGGTAGGTAGGTGAGTGGGAACCTAAGAGTACCTAATGGAACCTGGGAGGTTCCCCGATACGCATGTTCCCAGCTGTGTTTTCCGCGTCTCTACCTACCTTAAGGACCGATGAATATTCTGCTCCGCACAACATCCGCCTACATCACGTCACTCATCCCCGTAACGTGCTGCCATTATGCCCCCAGTCAGTGTTTACTTCCTCTCCCAAGCTCTGCTCCGTTCCGACTAACCCAAAGTTCTGGCGCAGCGACACCAGACACTGCCTCCGGCGCAGACGTCCTCGGCGCGCGAAGCGCTGCAGTCCTTTTACTGCAGCCTGTGCTCGAAAGGATACTCCCGCATGAACGACTACGAGGCTCATCTCAGCAGCTACGACCACAGTCACAAGCAGCGTCTCAAGGACATGAAGGCTATGGTGCGCGATCCCAACGCCGGCGCCCGAGCCCGCAAAGCTGAGGCCAAAGCCGACGGACTGGTCAGCATCAAGCTCGCCTCAGCGGACCAGCCTCAGCAGGCTACCACGGCAGCTGGTTTCAAGAAGGGGGGTTTCAAAAAATCGGGCTTCAAATCGGCATTTGCTCCCGTCGATGCATCCGTCGCCGCGGAGGCGCCAAACACAAAAGTTGGACAGGCCGTCGAAGCGGACAGGGTCGCCCTCTGTCGCGAACGAGACGGACAGGCTGAGAGTGACACAGAAGACGAGGGCTACGAGATGTACGATCCAAGATGTCCGACAGATTAAGTTGTCTATTATGTGGCTCTCAAGTAGTTGGGTGAGCCGTCTTGGGACGAGAATAAGCCTGGAGGCGGCTTGCTGTGTGTGGATGGCGGAGGTGGCTCGCGTACTTATTGTCGCGCATCCCGTGAGTTTTCACCTGCCCGAGACACTTCCCCAAACCTCAAGCTAACATTTTGCAGGATGCCCGCTGTATTTTGGAAAAGGGCCACTTGGAGTAACCTGGCCGCACCCTTGCGCCTATCCTTGCACGCCTGTTCCGCACATAGTTACCAGAGTATGGTAAGTGCGTCTGCTACCGTAAGCGTCCTGACACGGCTGCCCTCCCTTCTAGTCGTCCACTTTGGCGCATCGTGACCTACCCAAACTGGGAAAGGTCCTCTTCCAGCAGCCCCATCATATACTGGCTGCCTGAGAACCAGTTACCAAGCTGAGCCGTTTGCATAGTAGGCTGAGCCATGCCACCGGACTCGACGCCCTGAATGGGATATTCTGCGGGAGGGAATCCGAGGGCACTCAGGTATACGTCGAATTCGTCGTTAATGGGGCCTCGTTCCTCCGACTGCTGCGGCTTGGTTTCGACGTACAATAGAGCGACATTGTACAACATCTGGCACAGATGATGTAGCTTTTCCACGGGCTCTGACAGCGCGCAAGCTGGTCGAAGTGAGGCCACAAAGTCGTTCAGCCGCTTGAGGTCCTCTGCGCTCGATGAATCAATGACGTGGCAAAAGAGGACAAAAAAAGGTGTAAATGGAGTCAGCAAGATAGCCCTAATCACACAACTGTCAGAAAATGTGCAGAGCGAGTGTTGTCCTTCACCAGTGCGCGTCTTACCAGTGGATGTAGACAGCCTTCAGATGTCGCCCTTCCTCGGCGATTCTTTGCATGCATTCCAGGTGTAGTTGCATGGCAAATCGGGCTGTCTCAATGCATTCTTGGGAGAAACGGGTCGGGGAGCCCTCAGGTGCAGGCAGTGCACGGTAGATCAAGGTCAAGGTAGATTGGAAGGTCAGCTCGTCGCCTCGCAGATGGATGTCTAGTATGGACGAGGCGTTGAGGGCCTTGAGGCCGAATAAAGCTTGCTCTCGCACGTGCGATGCGGCAGCCATAATGGTCTTCTGCTCGGCTTCCAAACGACGCACTGTGTCGAGGCGTTCTTCTTGAGACTGATTTAGGGCCACGGGGCTGTACCTGTCCTGTATGTCAGCACCAGTATCGGACCAAGAGATAGGGATGCATGGTCGTACAACTGCTCGTAAACCCGGTGCTGGATTTCAGCCTGTTTGATCCACGTGGTGATTACGACGCCCCACGGGTCCGCAACCATCGTATTGTCAACTCTTCTTGGCAGGGTGATGTCCCAGTCTTGAATGACGGAAGCCCTGCCGGTTCTTAATGACAGGGTTTTATCCAGCATATACACGTGCCAAAACAGAAGTGTTTTGATGTCTCTGGGGCCCGCACTTTCACCCCTGCTTTGTGAGGCGCGGTGATATCCCAGTGTTTGGCAGAGGCTGGCGGCGGTAGAGGTGAAGAGCCACGCAAGGGACGCTTTAGAGACATCTATTGCGTACACTGCCTTGTGCGCAAGTCAGTACCAGGTGGGAAACGTCCCGGAGGGAAGACGCGGGGTATGGGCCTCGTGGTAACATACCGCCACGAGTAGTGCCTCGATGCTCTCCACCTTTGCAGGCAGCATAAGTGGCAAGCATGCCAGAGCCGTCTCCAGATTACACTGGCACATGTGCTGGTACCTTTCAAACTCTTCTCGTGCTGTGGCGTCAGACGCGAGGTAGGCCTGTTCCATGAACAAGTAGAATAGCGCACCATTCACGATGATGAATGTGGTGTCGGCGAAGGTGTCGGTGCAGAAGTAAACCCTGCGACAAAGCTCTGCCAAATCATCAACATCCAGGAATGAGCACGCGAGCGAGAATATTCCCGGGGGGGAGGCTGCGTTGAGTGTCAGCGGGTCTCCTTCAGCATGAGTGCCCCCGGTGCGGGCGCTGCGAGCGCCGACAGACCTTTCATGTGCTTGAGCAAAGCGACGACGGCATTCATTGGCGGCATAGGCAGCTCCGGTAAGCCGCCTGGTGGGAGTGGTTGCTGTGTGCGAAAGCGGAATTCTCGGAGAGATGAGACCTTGTTCTGCATTGATACAATCTGGCGGAGGGAAGAGAGAGCGGCGTGCATGTTGGGCGGCACGTCTTGAAGCGAAGTTCTTTGGACAGCGTTCTCTATGAACTCACTGGCAAACATGGTGTGAGCGGTCAGTGACAAGTCGCCCTCAAACGCAGAATCCGAGTCAGCACCGTCGTGGGTGAGAATAGAGGCATCTCCGATAGTTGAGGCTGACGGGGTGATGTGTCGGGCTCTGGTAGGATCCCACAAAGGTGCGGCGGTACCGGCCTGTGAGTTGTTGGCAAGACTACGCAACAACTCCTCAATGTTGGAGAGCCGCTCCTCGATCAAGTCAATCTTCTTCTCGCTGCGAGTGGTTTAGACTTGATGTCTCGTCGATAAGCAGAGAGGGATGCGAGGTGAGGAAAAGAGAGAAGGGCGGCGTACTATTGCAGAGAAATGAGAACGCGATGTCTCTGTTCTTTGGGCTTTTGGCCAACTCCATTCGAGCTACAGGGTCGCTGCGTTATGCGGCAGTTGGAGCACGGAGAGCTCTTGTCACATCGGATCTGCGATGATGCAAGGCCACGGTAAGGCCAATTGTTAGCCAAGCTATCATATCGGCATCCCGCTCCCAGAGAAAGAGGCCGCCTCTATCAGCGGACAGAGGGGGCCGGGGAGGGACGAGCCAGCAGGCGATAGTTTCGTGCCAGGGATCGTTGGGAACGGTGATTGACGGGAGCGGGAGGGACAGGGGCAACCAACTTTACGGGTACGACACTGATCACACTAGACGATAAACAAGACAGTCAGCTCTGTTTCCCACAGACGATGGTTTACGGCAAATAAAGGTGTAAGGCAGTATGTCGGTCGGTGGGCGCGTGATGCAAACCGATCCAAATGTGGACATACAGCTCGGCGGAGGCCCTGGTCCTCGGGGCCCGCGGACCGGGAGTCTGACTCCATATTTGAAGTGCGTGTAGAGCCGTGCCTTGTTCGTTGGCTTCGCGGTGGTTTGGGGTACTAATAAGCTGCAGTGCGCTGCAGTCTGCTTCTCTGGAATGTGGGCTTTAAGCCGAGACAGGGCCAGCTGGGCAGCGGGTAGGACAAGGCGCCAGAATGATAGTCCCGGCAGTCGGGGAGAGTAGACGGGCGATCGAAGGGTTATTACTGCGTCGCAGACACGCATGGGCTGGGTCACAGACCAGAGGAAGCAAGCGGCTTGCGACGACCAGTGGTTCGGCGGCAGTCTTGGGTTGGTGGAGTGCGGAGCAGGCGAGACCGCCAGGTCGGTAGAGCCAAGGCGAGATTGGGCCAGAGAGTGACCAACAAGACCAACACAGATGTCGTCGTGAACTTAGGGCCGGCGACGACGAGGGAACGGGCCCGCCCCGTACGTGAGGAAAGGTAGGTAGGTAAGGTAGGCAAGGTACCTTGGGCTGTGAGGGTGGGCAGACGGCCGGGGGGGGGGGGGGGGGGGGGGGGGTGGGCCCAAAAGCCCCCCCAACAAAAGGGCCGGGCCAGTGCGGCACGGTTTAACGCCGGCAACCCCCCCCAGCCCGGGGTTTGCCACTTT
>JAOWMA010000431.1:0-36439 GCA_025962755.1 Colletotrichum tropicicola
ACTAATACTAAAAGACTAGTAATTATAAAAAATCTAATAACAATCCAGCCCTTTAAAAGATTTATAAGTATTTTAAGAAGATTTATTAATACTTTTAAAAGTAAGATTTTTATTAAAAGAATAAAAAGATAGTTAAATATATTTAAATTTATATTAAATATTTTAAGAGAGTATAAAAAGTTATTAAGTAAACTATTAAATAAAAGAGAGACTTAGGGGTAGACTTAGAATAAGGGGGCGAGGGTAAGGGGGGGTGTAGGGGCGTAGATATATAGCTTTCTGAATAAAAATATATTATTACACACTATGTTCCTTCGTAAAGGAGAAGAGGCAACAAGCAGAAGAGTGGCCATGAAACAAAAAAGGGAATTCAATCGTGGGCGCCACTCACAAGCCAGGGAACGACGGAATCGGGACAGGGGTGTCTGCAAGTACCTGAAAGTACCTGCAAGGGATCAAATAAATGTCTTGGCCTGCCAGTTGTTTGGGCACTGTCGCGCCCTTTCTCCAGATCACGAAGCTATTTGCGATGGAATCTCTGCTCCAGGCGGGGCAAGGCAAGGAAGGGACTTACTTGTGCTGGAAGTACCCTCCCCCACACCGCTCCTCCTCGCTAATCTGACGCTAGCCCTCATCAGGTTACTTGCCTGAGGTACTGCCGCCAATAGTGTAATGGAAAGCCCCAGTCTGTCCCCTCCTGCCGACAGGTGCGTCCCTGAACCTTGCACTTGCCTTGCACGTAAGGGTGCCTCACATCGCGTTGCGCCTTCCCTTGTCCTGGACCTGGCACCTGGCACAGTGTGAGCCAGGTCGGCCATGTCGCCCTGCTGCCTCAACCCGCACCCGCCCGTCATCAGCCCTCTTGCGACCAGTCAGAAGCTATTCCCGAGCCACCCTCCACGCCAAATGAGGCCACTGTGCAAATCTCCGACCCCGTCAGCCGCACCGTCGTCTGTTTCTCTGTACAAGATCTTGGCAGCCATTGAGATCAAGGACACGCTCGACTACCCAGGTGTTGACGTATTCGTCGCGGGCAGCTGGCAGGTTCATGTGGCAGTTGCATTTTTCACTCCATGCCGTTTGGGCGCTGTCGAGCTGACAAGGCAAAAGAAAGAAGGGGAGAAGGAAGAGAAGGACACAAAAGATTGGGAAACAAGGGGCGGGGAGGTCAAAATCTTTCCAATTGCAAGCCTGAAAGGCGTCCGTCCGTCTTTCATCCATCGTCCGCAACATGCCAGACCGCCGCAAAGTCCAACTTGCACAGATTTCTCCTCGGATCGTAAGTCCAAGGTGTTACCCGCTCTCCTCTATATGCCACTGACGCTATTGGCAACGATTGTCCCCTTACTCTGGACAGCGCTGTCGCACCCATCGTGGCCTCAGACCATTGCACAGTTATGTCGCAATCATTTCTTGCCCACTACTAGTCTTCCTCCTACTCCGTCACTCGCGACCGACCGCTGGGCCCAAATGCCAGAAACTACATCTCTGACGTCCACACCTACGTCCTTAAGCAGTCCAATGGCGGGTCCGTTCAGACCCTGTACAAGTTCCTCGTCCTCGCTGATTCGGCACCGAAGGCTCCAAGCGCGAATACGGCGGCGTGTGGGACGCCGTCGACCGCCTGGTACTCCTGCAGGCCGTCTGCGCCACCGCAGACTGTGACGAGACACGCCAGCTCAACATGATCGAGCGCCTTGGCGGCATCGCCGAGCGGCTTCCGGGATGGCGAGTGCAGGCTGCCGGACTCCTTTTTCGATTTCTTGCCTTGTGCTGATGCTTGGACGCTGAGGCTGGGCTGGTGATTCATCACTGGGCGAGGCTGTCTCCGCCTGACTGACTACCTGTGACATCGCGGAGTCGTCATTTACTGAGCACTTCCACCGGGGCATCGATGAAGAGGACGAATCTCCGCTGGGATAGGCTACGGGGCTGTGTCTGTCACTGCAATCATCTCCTTTACCCGCCCTAGATTAGATCAAGATGAGGTAGAATACCAGTGACCTCGACGCCGTGGACTTGGGATTGAGAGGTGCCCTCGGAGGCGAGGGACGAAGCTCAGCCTTACTGGAGTATTTCAGTTTCCCGATCAATGAAACCCAGCATTGCCGGCTCAGGTCTCGCCAATATTCACGTTGACCTCCAAGAAGAATGCGCCAAGGTTCGCAGCTCTGTCCCGATAATTGTGCAAAACGAACCCCGGGACGCCACCCATCACAAGTCTGAACTCTAAGATGTTCCTCCTCTACTTTTCACTTTCCATTCCTGGTCCTTCGTCTTCTTTCCCCCTCCATCGTTTGATGCAGTGATCCCAGCTTTATGTGCGTATACCGCCAGATGTCCAAGGAGCAGTCCCAGTATCAACGTCTGTACCGTCGAGCCTTGGGACGTATCAAGTGCTCCCCCGGGCGTCTCGCCCCTCTTTCGCTCCTCAGCTCCACCGACACGACTACGTTTGACCTTTTCTAATTCGTCTTCTGGTAGAAGAGAATTTCAGTCCGCCCTCTCACACCCACTGAGCCTTTCAAGACAACGCAGAGCCGACATGTCGTCTTCTTCTCCCTTCCAGAAAACCTCACAACAGCGTCCGTCGTCGCCACACAGGCTGCCCTTGTCAGGCATCCCCTACGCCATCGCCACGCGGCTCAGCCACCCGGTGCTGGCAGTAAAGCAAAGTTGAACGCCTAGGCCTAAAACATTGTCTGCAGCACGATCTCCCTTCGTCAATCAGCCCGCTTGTTGCCCCTGGATACCCTCATTCACAATCCCTCCACCGCCTGACTGTTTACCTTTGCCATCCCTCAATGCCAACACCCCTAGGCCACTGCAGACACAAATATGGAGGATTCAAGCTCATTGAGGAGGCCAGGAAGGTGACGGCAGCTAAAAATGAGATAGGGAAGAGTACTTACGTCACATCTGCAAAGTCTTTCTGCGAAGAGGCGCCGAAGACTGCAGAGAAGAAGAAAATTGGAAAAGATGGGTGGAAATAGCGTATTCCTTGAGCAGTGACAGTATTTTTTCCAATACAAGCCGGCAGCAACTGAATAGAAGGCACTCTCCTTGCTCGTCAAGATAATCCAGCGTCATGGCCTCTTGATCTATATGAACAGAACGTGGTCGAAGAGCAAAGGTCTCGTGAGGATACAAGAACATAGAGAGGCTCCGTCCCAAAACAAAGGGCCATAAACATGAGCATTAGCTCCATGGCTTACATTCATCCATGCCAAAAAGTGATGGGATGATGCAGAATGTCATCTTGCACAGGCCGATAGTAATGAAGTCGCCGCCAACACCAATGCATCCCTCTAAGGGCTCGGAGCTCCAGGTCCTTCGTCAGGCGCGCCGTGGAGAATTTCCTGCGCGGTTGGCACGTACGTTAATTGTTCTCCTGAGATGACCGCCCGCAACCTTCCGCGCTCTACGAGGGCATTCTTGCGTGTCGCCCTCCACCGCCACCTTCGTTTCCGACACTTCCAGTCCTCTTCTGCGGGGACTTCATGCTGCACAAAATCACACAGAATACCGCCTCGTGATTCCACGTGGCCCAAATAGCAACCATGAGAATGCAATTCCCTGCCCTTGAAGCAAGCTTTGCTACCCATTAACTGGCTAGTCTGAGTTCCTTGCTTACTCTCAGTGCTGGGAAATGATGGCCAGCATCTGCTGAATTACGCTGCGCGAGGCGCCGATATTGATTAAGAAATGGTTCTTCCCCAAATTCGCGTACTCGGACAGCTGGAACTTTGAGCAGAATACGTCAGTCGACAGCAACAACCGTGTTTGTTCCTTCGTCCCTTGAAGTTGGCATACGTGCCATAGGCTTGATGAAACAAAGAAAAAGATCAAAACAGACATCGTCTGATAAGGGAGGGGAAAGAAATTTTGGCACCCGATGACTTTTTGTCCTTCGGCGAAGAGTGTATTGCTTGCTCTGCCGGGCCTTGTACATTGTGTTTGTGTGCTATATGCCGACTTGCTTCAGTGCTGGATGCCCAAAAACGGCAGCAAAGTCACATGTGGTTCATGTTAGGCATGAAGCCTACCTTGACTCCCACAGATGCCCGTCCGAATCCGCAAGAGCCCGCGGAGACAATACCAATGGCTGTGTCACAGCGGGCAACGGCTTTGATATCTGTCGCAAATCACAGTCACCAGCTTTCAAAGTGCTAGTCGCCTTCACCAGCGTTGCAGCTTCGTGATCATGCCCAGGGGAGCATGTTTATTGACGTCATGTCTTGCCCCTGAAGTAATGCCAGAACGAAACTGAATCCATGTCAAAATCAACAACGAGAGTATGCTGTTCATCCGTTTACCAGCATAATATGGAGAATTCGTGCGCCTCATATTCATTCCCATAAGCCGACAAATGTTCGCCTGTCTGCTGTCACAGACTCTCGACTGTAGTCTCAACTTCTCCACGCATGCGAGGTCGTCATCGTTTCCAGGGATTGCTCGGTTTGCTCAAGTTCTCCTCCAACCGGAACCAAATTTAACGCATACTGCCAGTACACCCAAATCCGCCGCAACACCGCTGCACGAAACGGATCGTCCGACAGGTCAACAAGGTCCTCGTTGGCAATGTCAGACAAACCATCAACAGAATTCTTGATCAGAAAGACACCCGACCCCATGAACACCGTCAGTTTCTGCCAGTCAAAAAGCATGCCAACCAGCATCCGAAGGCAGCGACAGACAAGAACAACGTCCCAAAACTCAACCGAGGGTCTACTGCGCAGACACGCTCCAGATGCCCCCGACGTCCCTCCTTGCTTCTACAACGGCAACGGCAACATCACCTAAGCCCACGAGCGTGCCGTCTTCTCCGTTCCCCCTCCTCCGGCTTCTGCCATTTCCGAGCCCCCTAGTTTGGTGCCACCGCGACGGAGATGCAAAGTGCCTTACGAGATAGCTGATGAAGACCAGCCGGTGAAGGCAGAGCGCCTCTTTTTTGGTCTCCTTCGTCTACTTATCTAATAGTTCGCACGCCATACGCAGGTGCCTTCGTTGTGCTTGCCTTCTCACCCAATCATGAAGGTCCCCGCAGCGTTCCTTCGCTCGCCTGACTGTCTACTGCGGTAAATTACTTCTCAGTAAGTCACTTAGATTCTTGCAACCTGTCCGTAGCCCTCTATCCTCACCGTCAGCAGTTCTATCTAGTTCTCACGAAGCTGATCTGGTCTGGTCATGTACAGCAACCAAACGAGTCACCAGCTCCGTCCGACGCCGATTGGTTTGACAACAGCCGTTCCTCCTCAGGTTCATCTGCTTGAAGCAAGATCAAGCCGACCTTAGCCAATGCACTCGACTTCTCGCTCTTCAACCTTGCTGATTTTTTTTAATGAAGAGACAGAGAAACCAAGGGTCACCGCTGGCACATTTGGCCCGGATCAAGAAGGAACATCCGTGACACGCAAAGAATACCCCGAGGACAAGGGCCATGACCGGGACTTTGGCAATAATCAAGGCGATGACTCATGGAGATTAATACCTGTCTAACGACAGCCCGTTCTTAGAAGGCAACTGGGACTTGAAGGTTTCCGAGTTCCAACGGACTCTGTCCAAAGGGCATGCCGGAAGTCATCCAATTAGACAGCTCTGACAACTACGAAGAGATCAATCGGCGATATGGCCTTGCCAATTTTGAGACAAATACACCTTCCAGCACACCATCAATGTCTCAGTTGCATCCCAGGTCCATATCTAAGAAAATTCTTGGGCCGGAAAGCAGACAGGGTTAACCGTCGTCCAGCTGACGCCTCACATTAACAGCTGACAAATATGATGCGGCTCAGGCGCGAACCCCGCCGGGCCTTGGACATATCTTTAGCTACATATCACCAAGACCCAAGCGGAAGGCAGGAGGCCTGAAAGAAGACCATCGAGCGGCAGAGTCGACATGAGCCTCGATCCCAGCCTTCAGCCTGATTCTTGGCCTTGGCCCTTGGGAGAGTTTCTGGTATGCTTTCCAGGCCAGTGGGCTCTCTGCGCGGTCAAACTTCCGAGAAGTCATGCTTGCACAGTTCGAGGCCCCAAATTTACAGAGAATGGCAAGCTGCGTCGGCATTTGATCTGATATGACCCGACAAGCGTGTTGTGGCGAATTGTTGCTCATTATCCAGGACTCGAGTTGGATGCGAGCTGTCGTATCAAACAAGAACTGAACAATCGATATTTGCATGATTCATTCCCTCGACACCCTCTGACTTTTCGGAGACATGTCGAGCCATAAAGCCCAATGCCACAGAATTTGGCAACGCTACTTACCCCTGGCGAGTCTTGACCGAAGATCCTGTGGATCAATGTCTTCGCCAAGATGAAACAATGACACAGACTGCGAAACGGCGGTTGCCATACAAGCTGCGGGCGCCGTCGTCATTGCTCCTCTGCCTGCGGAGCAAACTGGTTGATATGGAGGCTGGCACTTGCCGCTTTCCAGGGAAGAGGCCCCCGTGGCCGCCCCAACCTTCCCTCCTACCTTACACAGTCAGCAATCAGTCATCAATATACGAGGTTGTCCCGACCGTCGCCACTGGGCGTTGTGGCAGATCCTAAGGACCCTAGGTACCTGGCGAGTAATCCGACATAAGACATTGCCAATCAAGATGCCACCCGCTAAGCGCTCGCCATCCATGAAGGTTTCTCCCTCGCCGTCCGTCGTAGCCCCACCATCGCCCTCCCCTACTCCTACATCAGCTGGAGAGACTGTTCCAGCGGCCTATGAGCCTGGCAGTGGTGTCGCTGCCCCAGGCGGGATGGTGTTCAAGTCCAAGCACCGATTCGAGTGCCGGCCGGCGACCCCCTCCTGGCATTGTGACTCTACTCTAGTTGTTGCCGAAAGCTTCCCATCGACACTCATGGCGTGGCGAAGGGCCCAGAAATCTAGGACAGGGGTCTCGAGTGCGATGTATCGTCTTAAATCTGTATTAGAGGCAGACTCCGAAGCCGATGCATCCATCGTCGGCGGACGGCTGCGGCGATTTGTATGAAGAGGAGATGCCGATCAAAATTCGCACAGCTTGATCTCACGTTCTTCACGGGAGCTGGCGGTGCTTGATAGGCGCGTGATGAGGGATGGAGTTGAGGCGGTGACTGGTGTCGGACCTGGGCAAGGTGTTTTATCGTGTCTGGAGGCGGAGGCCAAGGAGCGATGGCATCGGACCAGGATTTGGCACCCGTAGATATTAGATAGGGAGGCGATATCAAGATTGGACGCAGTAGTTGACGAACGGCCTGCCTGTCGTCAACTATTCGCTGGGGTGCGCAAGTCTGATTGTCTGATGGAAGCCAAAGTAGACCGCAATATTCAATCCGAGAAAGGGTAGAATCAAAGTTTCAGTGCAAAAAAAGACCATCGACAGCAACGGTAATTTCACTAGGGACCTTGGGATGTACACCACTTCACCCGATCCAACTGTCTCTGTGCCTTCGGCCGCTTGCAGCACCCAACACTGAAGTTCTTGCACAGCATCGATCTAAAGACACTGCATTGTGTCACTTTGTGAAAGCCCGTGAACTTTATGACGGGAGTGCAATACAAGGTATGGACATTGGAAGATGCGCTTCTGCCTCTGCGCCATACAAAACATGTTCCTCACTTTGGCAGGACTGGCTCCCACCGGCCTTCGATCCGAAACTTGGTGCGCAGACACAGTGGACTTCCTCGGTCAGGAGACACTCATGCAACGACTTCATAAGAACCCTCTAATAGTGGGCAGACCTGTCAGATATTTACCAGCAGCTGCATGAATCGTGCTGGGTGGTCCTCTCCTGGGTTCTGGGGAGTCGCAGGGCTTGCGGAGACTACGGTGAGAGGCTGCCATTTCGACCTTATCTTTGCGAGCGTGGTTGGTTCCAGGGACGCAGTGCGGGGATGAAGTTGGACATGAGGGCTTGGAGATTGCTGACGCGGGGTGCACAGCTTCTGTCGAGAGCGGCCGGCTAGATGGTCATACTTGGTCAGATTGAAGCTTGGAAGACCGTTGGACTACGACTTTACCTCTGGAGATAACGATCAACGGGTTCTTGAGGTCCAGCTTGAAGCGAAAATTGATTCTGGGGAACCTTTCAGGGAGGAGAGCGGGATCCAGCGCACAAAGGGCAGTTTGTGTGGATTGGCGATAGTAATGGCCTGGACGAGGATGACAACGGCGGTGGGGACGTTGGGTGTCTGGTTTCGGTGTTAGGACGTCGCTTTGACATCCCAGAGATTATCCAAGAAGGAATTCTTAAGGTGACGCGAGATGGTGTCCAAGCGTCTGCGAGGGCGACGGTGACGCTGTCCTGGTTTACTTTACCAAGGCGAAGGGCTACAGGTTCGAAGCGAGCCACGAGAGGTCCAAGAGTGCAAAAGTAAGTCCGGATAACAATATTGACCGCGCCTCCCGTGTCGTGAGCTTTGGGAAAGTGACCTTGTGATCTGTGACGATGGTGCTTTCTCTCCGCCTCCGCGGGCAGTGCTTAGCTGTAAGCTTGCACGGTGTGCAGGACAGAGTGGCCATAGGAACTTCTGCCTTCTTTGGGCAACCGCCCACCCTTGTGGCTATGATGCAAGTAAGCCATGTTTTCAACGGGTTTTCCTCGTGTTTCTAGCGCGGGGAGGCATGGGTTTCTTCCATCGGGCAATTCTGGTTATCAGCCTGGTTGAACATAGATAAGTCTGGGTGTGCACAAGAACCCGCTTGTCGCGTTAGTTGCCGACGTGATCACCCACCTCATTTCCCCGGGTTTAACCGCATTCCATGTTGGAGTTCAGAGAAAAAAGGTTGTAGCTGACTGACGACTCGGAATTGTGTTCGAGGAATGTCGAGGCTGCCTCGGCAGGTGGTCAGGCGAGGTGGTCTGGTGCCGACATGTGCGGCGTGGATCTTCGCCAGGTCTGAGAAGTGCCCCTCGCCCAAGATAAAAGCCCCCCATGAAGTTTTAATGAAGACTGACACGTAAGATGATGATCCAAGGAAAGTACTGAAGTTGTTTGTTCGGGATCCCGAAGTGATGCCGATGCATGTAGTCTGGAATTGGGCTTGCGTTGCGATGGCTGTCGTTAAAACGCGGAGACGATCCCATGGAAGTGGCTCGGGAGAAGCGCAGGGGGCCTGTTGGAACAAAGGATACAAAGCTCGGGCTGTGTGGCTTGGCTCCTTTAAGCCGACGAAATCATCGGTTTTGTGTCCTTGTCATCCTTTGCCCAAGTCCCATCGCCTTTCTCGTTGGCAAGTTTCCGCAAGCTTTCCTCCGCGCTGACGTGATGCCAGTCTTGGTGCCCTTCCACTCCACGTCGCCAGGGCAAGCAAGGTCGAGGCTGGGGCGCGCGGCCAAGGTGTGTGGACTCGGTCGGCGGAGGAAGGTCGAAGCGGTCGTGGCTATTGAGGGCTTGGGATTCGTTAAGGTCGACCGTCGGTGTCGGCTACAATGGTTGCTTGGATCTGACGGTGCACCTGTGCTGGAAGGCGTCAGACAAGAGGAAATGGGAATGAGAAGCTGGGCGGGAGCCGCAAAGACGACAACCAACCAATGGGTTGCCTCCCCAGGACCACTGGGCACGTACCTGTGATGCTGCCACTGCTGAGAATGCCTCCAATTGCACGGTACGTGATGCTGTGCCTCGGTCACTTGCACCGGTTGCACCCACGACGGACCTTCAAAGTGAAGCTGCTCCCAAGCACAACCCGAGAAAGAGCCAGCCATCCGCGGTGCCCAGTATGATTGGGATGAAAGATGGGCGCGGACGTGTGGGGAGGCGCTTCGGATTGACGAGGCTCGTTGCTCTTGGCAAGAATTGGTTTTGTGGTATCGGACAACAGGCGAGATGGTCGGACTTGGAACAGCACCGTCATTCTTTCCCGCCCGGAAAATATAACCATGCCTCTTGAGCATTGCAGCGCAGAGCAGGCCCAAACCTCTGCCGGACGGGTGGGAATCGGCCTCGCCTGCGACCTCGATCTGGCAGTTCTCGAAAAGCTCGTGTAGCATGAAATGAAAGACCATGGGCAGATGAAATTGAATTGAATGGGCCGGGGAACAAAGGGAACTTCGTCGAGTGGAAATTCAACCTTGCTCAGTGTGGCATACCTGGTGATTGCCTCAGGGACTTTGCTGGCCTCCACTCCGTTCAGGATTTTGCCTGGCAGCTGGCGCGGAAAGGTTTATCACGTGATGGGACGCAACGTTCGCACACTGAGGTGGTTGGGATTAAGCTATGCCTTGGCCACCAGCTTGCAACACTTGGACAAATTATCCCGTTCTTGTATCGGCCATGTCGTACTTGCCATGCACGCAACGCGGTGTCAATTTGACGACTGCCCGTCCCTTCTTTCAGCTGGAGCATCAATGTCGGTCGATTGGTCTGGCGCATCACGCAGCAATGCCTCCGTCACCCGGCTGACCGAGATCCCAGCCCAGAAGGTGCTTTCACCATGATCTCGACCTTCTTGGCCAACTCCCGATGCGCGCGCATGCCGTCCATCTCCGGGGCCCCCGCCGCTCCGTTGCAACTGCTCTCCCCAATGCCCCTCAGTCGAGGTCGGTAGGCTATTCATCACCCTGGCAAGCCGTCTACTGCTTTGCACAGTCCTATTCCTTACTGACGACCACTCGATGCAGATGGTTACGGTGCTGCCAGCTCTCTCCCTACGAACTTCGGCGACGTTTCAGCCTCGACATGACTGCCCTTGACCGACCATCTCTGCCAGACGGCAAAGACACCTTGAAAGATCGATGCATTGCCAATTCCGTCGCCACTGCTAGCGACGGCGTCAATAGCAACCCGGCGGGAACAAGCTCCAGCCATGCATGCAGCACTGCTGCTCAAGACCAGCTCTCCGAGTCGACCAAGCACCGGGTCAACAAGCTCCGAGCTGCGCGGCAGTCCATGCCAATCGAAACCTCCACGGTACACGCGGCCATCAGGCTGCTCCCATCAATCTAGCCGAAAGGCCCCCAAGGCCGTGCATCCCCTCTTGCCTCGACAAAGGTAGACGAGCCCCCTCTGACGATGATTGTCGAACAGATGCAGAACCAAAGAGAGCAGCATCCAGAACCAGATTGCCATCATCTGCCAAACTTTACGAGACGGTCGTGGAAGCTCTCGTCGTACAGAATGATCAGGCTGGAACCATGGCGAAGGAGATGCTACACACGGAAGATACCCAGCGTCAGGGTGTTGGAGAGCCCGTTACCGACTGGAACGACGCTCTCGACCGAGACTTGGAGACCTCTCTCTCCGCTTGCCGACAACACCCCTCGCAGGCCGCCGCCGCCCTCTTCTCGAACATGATCGTCCTCGATGCGGCTGCCACTTCTGGCGGGAGTAGCTCCCACCACTCAGGGGAAGAAGAGACCAATACTTTTTCACAGGGCTAGAGGGCGGGATCGATGTACTGCTGGGGGGGTAGAGACGAGAAACAGATGGGCGACGTTTGTAGGGATTGGCCGGTTGGTTTGTTCATAATGGTCAACAGGTAGCACCGTCGGAAGCCAACAGATCATCCAGAGGTTCATGTTCATAGTTTAATAGCACACGCATTACCTCGACGAACAAACATAAACCAAGTCCTGCGGCGCTCGCCACCCTCCATCTTCTCTCATCTTGTGAGCAACCCCAGCTGCCGCCTAGTCGCCAACACACTGGATTCAGACCAATCATGCGTACAAATACCGGTTCTCTCCACTCCTTCTCCGTGGTGCGTCGACAGACCGTTCAGATCCGGGACTCAGTGATGGTCTCCAAGCCGGGTTGATTAACCGTTGGCACTACTTCTCGTTACCAAAGGTTAGGCGTCTCGGAGACATACCGTTTGATTCGTCGATGATGTCGGCGAAAGCCTGGCTGCAGACAGCAATGATGGATGTCTCACTCCGACCCTATTGACGGGCGTTTCGCTGTGGGATTCCCCATGCTTGGAAGTCTGCTTCTTGTCCCTCGTAGTATTCTCGGTGTTGTCTGCGATTGGCGCAAAATGATGGACGCGTCCAGTTCAGATAACTCCGACCGCAGTCCAACACCCTTTGGCTGTATCGGTTGCTTCGGCCGGCCCTTGATGAAATGATACCCAGAGACGTCGCTCTAGGGCGTATGCCGTGACATGGCAAAGGGCGTTGGGGGCAGACGGCGCAATCCCTTGGTTCGGTTTGGCCGCATAAAAAAAAAGAAGAAACAACGACATACGACAACAATTGTTGGTATCACAGGACCGTCCGGCAAAGGGGTGAAGTCAAGAGGTCTGTATTTGTTGGCTTTCAGGAAAGAGGGAGGTTCCCAGGCCCAAGCCCGTTAGAGGAGGGGACCCAAGTGTCCCCGGCCTACCTTGTCGGCTTTATCTCTGGGCCGTGGGGTTGTTCTGGCCCGCCTAGGTAAGGTACTGCCCGGGGCCTAGGCCGTGGGCACCTGCCGCTGCCGGTGCCTCTATTCCAACAAAAACATTCATTCGGGACCAAAGGTCCACGAAAAAGTCTCAACGCTGCAGGTCTGGGAAAGTGAGTCTCTGCCACTCGCTTATCGCGGTTAGGAAGAAGCCAAGCTCAGTACGTATCATCTCCAAATTGAGCACGTCTACCGAAATGCCATCTGAAGAGTCCCGGCGAGGGTCAAACGCAGCTTCGTTTTATCCGAAACAGCACGATGAACAAATTACAGATGGACGAATGCAAGATTACCACAAGTTGACCCTCCTTCTCAGCTGAACGGTTCACCACTTATCCTCCCGATAAAAGACCTTTGTTGCAAAACCGTAGCACTGACGGTACACGTCCCCCATCTTTTGCTCCACGGCGCCGACGGCCCGTTGGTCGATCTGTCCAAGCCATCCGCTGGCGGCTGTGAAGTCCTCTTCTAGTGACGCTTTCTGTATCTGCCCATCATCCAGCACGTCCTTGAACGTGTTGAGACGCCCGATTCGGTCCTTGATCCTCTTATTCTGGTCCCGCTCGAGGTTCCTGCAGACAACCGCCGCGTCATTCCCGGCGGCTGGGTCGTCCGTCACCTCGGCGCTGGCGTGGACATCGGCCCAAGCGCAGATGTTGAGGGACAGCGAATTCATGATCCCCATTGCCCCGTCTGCCTGTCCAGGGGCCTCAGAGGAGGATGGGGAGGAGGTGAGGTTCCACTTTGCATCTTCAATGATTCTCTGCCCGGTGAGGATGCTTTCTGCATAGCGTTGGAGACGCCGCTCTAGCAGCACAATGGCAGGGTGGTTCCGTCCGAACAACACGGAGCCAAACATGGAGCGCCAGGTGTGCTCGACCTTGGCTGCGGGGTGGTTCTTGATGTTGTAGAGCTCGGAGCGCATTTGGCTGAGGAGGGCGGAGAGGGCCTCGGCCCAGTCTGAATCGATCTTGGCCCCGAGGGCGGCGTACTGCTCGAAGAGGGTGACGATGTCGGTCGTGGGGGTGTTGGCGCTGGACAATCTCTGCACGTCAATGATGAGCTGCCGCGAGCCGTCTTGGTAGGGGAAGATGAGGCCCTTTTCCGTGGGGACAGGGCGGGGGACAGGCGGCGTGGCAGTTGGGATGGGGGACGGCGAGGTGGAGAAAAAATACAACAAGCCCAAGAAAATAAGACACAACCCCGTGATTAGGCCAAAGAACCACGCACATCTCGGATGGCCGAGTGGAGAGGTCAGTCCTTTCAAAAAGTTGAGGGCGGTGATGAAGAAGCCGTCGGTGTCAGGGTCCGGGACGTTGGAGATGGAGTGTGCTGTATTGACGGCTTCATTGGCCTTCTGGTAATAGTTGTTTGTGCTTGTTGTTTTATTCACTTGGATATGTGTGTTGACCTGTTGATTATGAATCTGCCGCACATCTTTTTGTTTGACTACGGCGGTTGACGGCTCGGGCTTGGGGTGAGGCCTGGTGCTTAGGTCGAGGGTGAGCTCCGACGCCGGATTGGCAGCGGCAAGGTCGCGGGAGGGATGGGACCCAGTCTGCTTTCCATTCATCCGCTCCAGCCTCCTTGCCGCCGCAGCTGGTGATATGTTGCTGGCATTATATCTGGGCCTGTTGACCTTGCTTGGATGACTTGACGACATCTCGTGTGGTTCTGTTTGTTGGCTTGAGTGCTGCCTGTTGAAACAGAATATGGTTGTTAGCTGCAGCGTGAGTCTGGAGAGATTGAGGAGGCTGCAGTCGTCATCTCCCGCTTTTCTGTGGCCCCCGCACGATATAAGGGGAGATCAGCCAAGCCAGGCTCTTCTCTTGTGGCTGGCAAAATTGTAATGGTAGAAGGTGAAAAGTGGCGGGCTGTCAGACGTCGCATGTTGCTGGAGGAAATGAAGGCAAAGAGCGAAGAGGAGAAGGCGATGAGGTCCGGATGTGGCCATTGCGCGTGTTCCACATTTCCGCCCGGGAAAGCAAAGCAAACGGCCGGGACTCGTTGTTTGCCAGCAGAGGTGGGTGCTTCTTCTCTGACATTCTTTGAACGCAAGACATCTAAGGTACCTAGCCTGAAAGAAGCGTCAGTGCCTGGGACGATCCTCTTTGTCTTGCTGCAAGATGGGACTGGAACAGGCTCCACTCTGCACGCTCGTATCTCATTTCCAACAAAAGACTTGTCAGTTGTACCTGACCGCCTGGTCGGTGCCTTGTCCAAGGTACCTTATTCTGCCTGATCATTGACACCTCAAGATGGTCGGCAAGGAACGCAGCAGCAACCTGCCTCACTTCTGCTCGCAGCATCTGTCTGTTTCTCCGCTGGGACTTGATTGCATTTAATCTATCACTTTGCTTCTCAGGTGCCAAAATAACCATGGACCTGGCCATCCGTTCCTCACATCCGTCAGATCTAGCATGCCGGCGACCAACGTCTTTCAAGACCTCACATACACAGTGAGAATCATTTCCCCATCACTTTCCATCTCTCTGCCACTGACAATGCCGGCAGTCCATGACGCAGTTTAAGGGCGACAAACTCACAGGCGATGGTCTCAAGGCTTTCCGGTGCAGGCAGTATGTCCGCTTCTACAATCACCTGCAGTCTCTGCAGCAGAAGAAGAATCTTGAAGACCCTATTGCCAAGAACATCAAGGATCTCCTGAATCTCGCCAAACCCCACGTTGACAAGACGACCCGCTGGTCGAAGACGACGGCAGAGTACGAGAACGAGAAGCCGTTCCCCGAGTCTTGGCGCGTGAACGAACCCAGGTACTTCAAGACGCAGATAACGAGGTACTTTGGAACGTTCGGGGAGCCTCCTACAGCCGTAACGAAGGATGATGTCGCTGAGTCTTTGCTCGAGACGGAGAGGAAGACCCCGCAGGGGCTGGATCCAGATGCCCACGGACTAGATGAAGTCAGGTCTGCAATCGAGAGCATTGTTATGGATGACAACTGGGAGGACGTTGCTGAGAGCAGGCCTGGGGCGTTTGAAGACACGGAACCCGATCAAGGGCTTCTCAGCAACATCTTGGACATGCTTCCTGATGCCGAGCAAGACCCCAGACCCGATATGGACAGCGTCGAGAGGTACAAAGAAGTCCAGCCACTGAAGATAACACGACACTCGCAACTGCCTCAACATCAGGCCCAAGCTCATCATCCCCAGCCACCACCACCACCGCCACGTGAACCAGACGTCGCAACTCTACTACCTCAACAACAACAAATTCCAGCCGCCCCGAAGCAGCACCACCACCCCATCTTCATCACCCCGCCGCCGCGAACGCCGCGTCTGCCGGACGAGTACTACGCCTTCGCACAGGCGCGCTCCTCTCGCGGCCACGCGGAACAACGGGTCCAGTGCGCCCAGGAAGCGAGCAGAGAGGCATCTGGGGCGTTCCAAGGGGCCAACCAGAGCTTCACCGGCGAGATGGCGGATGTCAACGGTACCAACAGGATCTTACAGGTTGCGAGGGACCTGGAGCGCGCAGATGCGGAGGAGAAGGATGCGTTGGAGGCCCTGGCCGCGGCAGAACGTCGTGTCAAGACTGCGAGGGCATCATTCAGGGCTTGGGCGCGCCAGGAACAGCGAGGTAACTCGCAGGGGTCTCAATTTGATTCCGTTTAGCACCTTCGTGTCTTTCTTGGCGCGTATATTTGACGTGCAGAACTTCAGTCATGACAGCTATTGACCGGGCTAGAACTTAGGTCACACGCTCCAAAGACAGCCAACACCAGACTTCATCCGTCGCGCCCGCTGCGGCCGCTCACATGATTTGCTCTCTCTTGTCTGGTTCCCGGCTTGTCAAGGCTTTTCTGATATTTGAAAACGCAAAGTCTAGTCCAGTGAATGAGGGAAACGGGGGCTCAATGAGTTCGGTCCATTACAAGCAGCCAACCAAACTCTCTCGAACACTTGTAAACCTGGCGAAATATACTGTTCTTATGATTGGAAGACAGGTCTTCGTTCTCTATTCTTCCATCTTGTCACCTAAACCATCCAGCCCGGTGGCGCCGCCATCACTACTCTTGTTGACGTCGCCCGCCTCGGAGTCAACGTGATCAAGTGACCATCGCCGTCGCAGTCCGCGTCGCCTGGGACTTCTGATGACAGGGAAGGATTCCGCAAAGATGTTAGTCAATATCCAGTTTTGCTGGTCGCCATACCGAACGCAGCAGTCAGACTTGCAGAGATCTGGCCGTGCCGAACTTGCCATGGCCTTCCGATGACGATATCAGGAATGCTAACCTTGCTGCTGTCGCCGTAGATGCGTGTTCGAAGCCGAGATGGGGACGTCGTGGAAGGAGCGTGATGCCAAGTTGGGCCATACGCGGCGGCTGCTTTCAAAGTTGGACGCGCTGAATACCTCTCTTGCAGGGTTGGCTTTATTTCGCTAGGTCGCTCCTCTGTGCGTTCGTTGCTGCCTTCCCCTCCACCGGACACACTTCGATGGTTGAGATCCCCCGAATTGCGCTCGCTACCGATAAAAGACATCTTTCGCAGGCTCTCGATGAGGACATTGGGCTTTTCAATTTCTGTGGGCGCATCAAGGTCAGATCTCTGATGGGCCTGCGGCTACATCATGCACGTAGGGCCAAACTCACCTCTGTGCCGCCGTCCTGCTTGTCTAGCTTCATCCTCGCCCAAGTCGGGATGGCATTGTCGGCTTTGCTTCCCTCAGCCTCACGGATGGGCTGTCCAGCAATCAAAACACACCATCGAGCCGGGGCACCATTGGTCTGACCATCGGCGGGCGCACTTGATGGGTTGGCGCTCCACAGGGTACTCCAAATGAGGGCTGACAATGTCCACGACGGAAAATCGAGGATGTTGCGTCCGGATCGAGGGGGAATAACGAGACAGAAGGGATAGAGAAGTCGGGTATGATGTGAGATTGGCGAATATATCGCTGCAGGGTTGCTGTTGGAGGTCAGCAAAGGTTCGCAGGGCAACGGGTGGAGGGGGACTTCCATTGGGCATTGGATATTGGAGAGGCGCATCTTCAAGTGTTATCTCCTGGGAGACCAATTGATTGTGTTGTCATTTCGACACCTCGGACCACGGCATGGCGTTTGGGTGGGCGGCAGCAGAGATGACCAAGAAGTCGTTCGCTGTTGGGGTCGCTGGAGAATGTCGGGCGGAGGTGATGTCGGTTCGGGGAAATGCGGACGACCATACCTTACCTGACGTGTCAGCAAAACATCTCGAGGTATGCAACTGCATTACTTGCATAAACATGTTAAAGGCATGCACATCTGCAGAACTAATGCGTGGCGAGTTCGAGCAGCCAATTGCCTTGGGCGGGGTCGCTCAAAAAAGAAGGAACATGGGTTGCGAGGGCCTGCCCAAACCTAGGTAACATGTCTGTGTGGAAGTGGGGTACGCTGTACCTAACTAGGTAAGGTAGGTACCTAATAGGTATCTTCCAGATGCGTGGTGCTCTCCTGCCCCCCCCCTTCCCACACCACAACACCACAACAAGCAACACAAACGATTGAGTCTGGTGCGTAAATCCCACTGTCATGCCTCCCCTAGCAGTGCTAATCATGACGCTCCGGTGCATCCGGTGCACTCATCGCGAAACTCTCTTCGCAGCTGTCGCGCCGCAAGTATTGGGCAGATTGTCGACGAGGTCTCTCGTTCCTGCTGGTCCATTCTGACCTGAGGCCTCTGGATGGTTGGCTCCTGTCAACAGGAATACACTTGAGGAAGGAAGAAAGGAAGGGGCTGAGGCCCTTACTACAGTGCACTTATGCTTCTGGCCTCCACTCGATATCACCTCTCTCTTCCTCTCTCTTCCTCTCTCTTCCTCTCTCTTCCTCTCTCTTCCTCTCTCTTCCTCTCTCTGCCTCTCTCTGCCTCTCTCTGCCTCTCTCTGCCTCTCTCTGCCTCTCTCTGCCTCTCTCTGCCTCTCTCTGCCTCTCTCTGCCTCTCTCTGCCTCTCTCTGCCTCTCTCTGCCTCTCTCTGGCCACCACTCGCTACTACTCGCTACTACTCGCCACCACAAAACCTCTGAGACTCAGAGTCAATCATGTCAATATTTCCTCCACATCATGTCTCCGACGACGGGAACTTACGACGGGGACCCGCCCCATAGTGTACGCACAAAGTTTTCGTCCCCATGCTTTCCTCTCCCGTTATCCGTTGCTGACCTTTCGTGAGCAGGTAGACAACACGGCCCGGTCATGACCGTGGCCACCGATTCCAAGGCTCCGACTCCTACGAGCCTACGAGATCCAACGCTCACAAAAGCTGAGAAATGCCGACCCACGAGTCCCTCCACATCCCCCGGCTTGGGCATAGTCCCTACCACTACAGCCAACCTCTGGCCTCGCCCGGCCTCCGCCGCCGGCGACATCGTCCCGAATCCAGCATTCCCGGCATGTGCGTCAAAACACGGATATGGAGTTGGGATCCAGAGGGCCGGACACAGCGGCACCATCCATCCCGTAAGCCGCGTGCTGTGAGATGCGGTGGAGAAGTATCGCGAATCCCGGCAGCCAGGTGTTGAGAAGGTTGTACTCCACCAGCCCCAGGAACGCTCTTTGTCTAACCAACCAAAACGGTGTGCCTGCAGGGCGTTACCCGATGTACAAAAGCATGAACAAAACACTCAAAGGAGGAAAAAAGGATACACTCGTTGCCCAGGTGTGCAAAGGTAAGGTCCTGCCGTCTCTACCTTCATTCACTTTCTTTGAACCTCTTTGCCCATCCTGCTCTTGTGCCTTGAAGTTTTTGACACTGATCTCATCTTTAGGACTCCTGGTCGCCTTTTGACGCCATCCAGAACATCATCGGACAAGCTGGCGAGTACCACGATGACGGCCCGCGCTCTCGTCGTCCTTGTCTATCCAATGCGAACCCGACATGACGGCTGCATTGAAGACAAGGCCGCGGGATGGTAGGCTTCGCCAGGAGATTGCAGGAAGCCCGTGCACGCTGGCCGGGGCCATGGTGGTGGTGGCTTCACCCAGAACGGTACCTCGATCCGCATCTTGATGTTGGGAAGTCTCTGGGCTACGCCAGAGTGCCTAGAGGACATCAATGGTTGTCCCACAGAGAGGAGCGAGCAGCTCGGCTATCTGGCGGAAGACCACAGGAATGGAAAACAACTGTTAGAGGACAAGATCTGATTTCCTCTCGAGGCTGTTTCTCTGCTTCTCTCCCTGGCTCCTAGTGTCTCTAACAAGGACGACGACACGGCGACAGACTCTTTCGTTGCAGGTACTGACTTAACCTCCAGGCTGTTTCATTACAGGCCTGTCTACACTGGTGGCCATTGGCAGGGCCGGCCAGCATGAGCGGATGCTGGTCGGCTTCGACGCTGGGGGAAAAGACGTGTGGGTTTCGGAGTACAAGACGTGCAAAGAGGATTGGAAAGCAGGTTGACAGTGATTTTACTGCTCAGACAACCAAATGACCGAGAAGACAATGTCGCTTGGACCCAAATGCGCAGAGATACACAATACACTGCTCTTTGTTTCTCCTTTTCATCACAGCGGACTGCTTTGAGGCGCATGAGTCTGATGTTGGGTGATGAGCAGACTCCAACTAATTAAATGCCACCTCCACTACGGATTCGGCGGCAGCGAGATCGTTCCAACCAACCCATCGCAATCATGCCCCCTGTTCATGGCTTTTCATCTGTCTCTGCAGAGCAGCAGCATATTCCATCCTGGCTTTTGGTCTCAAAGCCGGGGGCATTTATCTCGGCAAAATCATAGGTCGCAAAACACAAAGCAAGGATCGCTGGATACGCATTGTGAACTCATCTATTATGCATCTGCGCGGCTCAAGTTGCTGCCAGTGATCCAGTGTCAATAGCACGCGATGGCGTTGGTCGGAAGTGGCGTGATTGATCAAAAAGGCCGGCATTATCCGGACGTCTCCTTGGAGTCCCAATCCTCCGTGACCCGTTTGACACCTCGGCGTTCTCAATATTGGGGTTGACAATACAGCGTCCTTTGGCCAAGGCCTTTTCAAATGTTCGGAGGTTGATTTCCAGAGGAGTCATTGGCAGCAACAGTCGCCTTCGCAGAATGCTAGCCCTGGCCTGCGCCATCAGCGGACAGCAATGAAGAACCAGGGCGGAAATTCAACTTTGGTCTGGACGGGAGGCGAAACGGAGCGGAAGGCAGTGAGGTGACTTTGTGTGCGCATGGGCGGCTTCCCAGTTTGGACGATGACGTGGACCAAGGTCTTCATTCTTCATTTGGCTGCCTCACGGAAGGTGACACTGTGAAGGTAGCGAGGCCTGAGAATGAAGACGTCCAGCAAACATGGCGGTCCCTTCCGTTTCTGCCTGTACCGGAAAGGTGTTGCCAGGTTCCAGCCCAGCTGTGATTATGTCAGCATTCCACCCCAATTCTGACCAAGCCACTTGAACCGACACAGTCAGTTGGCAGTTGCAACCCTTGGGGATATTCAGCACCACAGAACCAGCCGGTCGTCAGCGCCTCATTTCCGACTGCAGCGAGGAGCTCGAACCCTACAACACGCCAATTTCCCAGACAGGCCGAGACGCAGGCGCAATTGTTCGGGTCAAGGCAACTTTGACAGCATCGTCAACATCCAATCGCTGCTGACCACGGAATCGATCGATGCTGCCGAAGCTGGACACAAGACGGGATGGAGTCTGCGATTGAATCCCAGCCTGCCCACGGCTGAATGGCCACCCGCCGTCGCGTCCCGACCGGTCATTGATCCCCGGCTCATCATCCATTCGATACCAACGCCAAGAACCTGCGCAAAACTCCGACCGCCCACCCCGCTTGTTGATCCCGAGGCCAATGGGCACCACGAAACCCTCGCTGCAAGCACCAAGTTCCGCCAATGATTTCTTGCTGTGCCGTCAACATTTGCGCCACGGTCCGCTCTACTCCGGTAGACTCGGTGGTAGCCTGCACAATCTTCTTCGCACCCAGCTCCAGGCCATCGTCCCAGAAGATGCATCTGTCGTCATCTAGGTATGGAACTCGCCTTAACATCGTGAAAACACCCACGCTAACAGTGCCTCTAGGAGGTCCTCGGCAGTGACGAACCCACGAAGAGAAGGGTAAACCTGACATCCCCCGTCTACATTTGTCGCCAGTCGAGCATGGCCTCGCAGGCTTGATGCACCGACCAAAGCTTGCCAGAACACTCTGCAACAAGCTTACCTGCAACAAGCTTACCTGCATCTTCAACCGGCCACGCCCAACCACAAGCAAAGACACGAGCAGCAAAGGAGCGATTGTCGGCTGGAAAGCAGCCCCATCTTACAAAATCCCAAGACAGACAAGACTCAGCTTTGAGGCAGTATTGGAGGCCAGAAATTCTTCCATGTCGAAGGCAAAGCTGACGATACTCAGAACATAGGACGCGGAGAGCTTCAGACTGCCCACAATAGCTATGTCCTGAACTCCTTCGAAGTACAGAATGCGTAAGAGAGGCTGCAAATTGCACCAGCATTCGCAACGACGCTGTATGGTGCCCAAACGCTCGCAGTGCGTCCCATACCACCATCATCCAGTCCCGCGACCGCACAGCAGCAGGCAACGTTGGCGGCGAAGGACAGTCCCACGCCACTTTCAAGACCTCTGAAGGGGATGGACGAGGATAACGTCGCCTCATGCGCGGAGAGGATGGGCGAGGGGGCCAAATACGCAGTGCAGAAAGGCAGTGTATCAGACACATTCCAAGGGAATGCGGCTCAAAACGCCTGACGGCACGTTTTGCGGGCGACCGAGCAATATTCCTTGATGTGGTCTTGCTTTGGGCCTTTCGCCCTGAACTGCAACGAGTATCCCGATTTTCCCATTGTAAATCAGGACTATGCCGGCGTCGTCATTCTCAACCAGCCGATGGCAGCGAACGCCTGAATACATTTGTGGACATCGAAACAGCACGACAGGAAGCGAGGGAGCCGTCCGCATCTCCACAACTGCATGGGCATCATTAGAGTGCCACAATGATCGTTTGGAGAAGCAGGCTTTCAACGCAGACGGTTATGCTTCTCAGCTGTTGTTTAAGTCCTGGGATGTCTTAATGCATGCAGGATCAGCCTTCTTATCTGCGTTCCGCGGTACGCATTACCTTCTTGACCGTCTCCCTGCCCTGTCCCTCTTCATTTCAATGTGGATAGACTTCATGTTTCCGACGATGACCCACGTTGCGTCACGTCCCATCGGGAAAGTCAGCTTTCGCGTCAGCATCCAGCCGGACGAACATCTTCGAAAGGGCCATAAGTCCGTTACGCCATCGGGATAACGGAGCAAACCCGTTGAACAAACATACCGACCGTGGTATCGAGAACAGTGCTTTAAATTCGGCTGGAAGCGGAATTCCCACTCCGTCATACTGGAGAGCAGCTACAAGACCTCAGGCCAGGGAGACTGCTATAGTCCGCATTTCGATCCCTCATTCGACTTGTTCATCCACTGCTCATCGAATGCCATGCGACCACATTGAGCCCTCTGTATCAGTGCTGATTCTAGATGTCGTCAGCAATACCATGTGCGAACCTTACCATCTGCGTTCAAGTATGATCTCTCTATTGTGTTAGGCTTGTGACAGTCTGGAAACGGCTACGTGCGGCCTTCCCGCTACGGCTCTTCCATGCCTGCACCCCTTCAAGATGTTCTGACTTAAAATCATAAGGGAAAAGAGCCGTGAGGCCTGACTTGGGCTTCTACACAATGTTTAATAAATCCATTTCTGTTATTACTCTCCTTCTCGTTCCCAACCGCCGACTCAGGGTGCTCTTGATGCACAAAAAAGCCGCCACAAAACAGGAGCATCACAATGAACATGAACGCGCCTCCTAACAAGTGCCAAGCCACGTCACCCATTTCTTCACCATCACAGAGGTCACCACCCCGCTCATCCTCTCCGGTCATGTCCCTCGCATTACGAACTATCTCTTCTTCCAATAAAAAGACCCTCACCTGAGTGGTAGCTCTCATCAAGGACAAGCAGTCCGTTCCGATCTTGACAGTGGAAGAGGTGCCCGACCTACTCAACGGCTGGGATGCAACCATTGGCTCGATCACCAAGCCAAGCTGACGATGAGGGCGCACAATTATCGACTGACTAACCCATGGGGTATAGGATCAGCTCGAGAAGACTTTCAAAGGGTTCGAGCGGGTCTTCTCACAGGTCCATGTCCATGTCCATGTCCATGCCCATGTCCTCGTCCTGGCCCAGTGTCCATGTCGCAGGCGGTAACCTGTTACACAAGAGCATAAACAGAAGCAAAAAATGGTTCATCGACCGAGTCACCAAGGAGTTTCAGCTACGAGATTATGCAACTATCTTGTACCTCAACACTACGCACCAACTCGCTCCGCC
This sequence comes from Colletotrichum tropicicola, assembly GCA_025962755.1. Taxonomy (NCBI): domain Eukaryota; kingdom Fungi; phylum Ascomycota; class Sordariomycetes; order Glomerellales; family Glomerellaceae; genus Colletotrichum; species Colletotrichum tropicicola. Next base: position 23,700 of record JAOWMA010000431.1, read on the forward strand.
TCACTTTGGTCTTGTCAAGAGAAAACACCGCTCTTCCAAGCCCAGTATCAAGAGACAGGAACGGATCTTGTGCACCACACCGATCTTCAGCATCCATCATGTCTGCTATGTCGTCGGCACCGCGGAGGACACCATCACCGTCGAGAATACTGGGGAGCCGACAGGGAGATGACCATGACGCGCGAGTCATTGGACACCGGTGACTAAGACAGGCGCGCCATAATGCAAGATCACGCTGCGCCAAACGTTGTCGTTCGAACTCGAGGACGGTGGGCGACGGCTGAGGCTGACCATCAACAACGTGCCCCTGGGGCTGGACACCAACAAGATGGTCCTCGTCGGCCCCGGTGCATGTGAGGCCATGACCGTCCGGGCACGGGCCGAGATGAGGCTGGAGGGGCCCTGTTGGGCGGTGGATCGCATCATCCCCGGTGACTGGGAACAAAGAGCGAAAACGTGGCGGTGAAGCGATGGCGTGGTAGAGAAAATGGGGTAATATTAAAAGGTCCTGGCTTGGGTCGACGCCCTATGTATTGACCAAAACATCTATTCTTGCTATATTCACACTCAACGCCGCCGCCCCTTTCTCTTCGACCGTTGGATTGCCAGCCTTGAGCAAAGGTCGACAGTTACATCTGCAGAAATCCAACTTATTCAGTGGTCGATTATTAGGACTTGGCAATGCACGAAGAAGTTTCTTTTCTAGAGCCAGAGACATGGTTGGGCTGCTCATCTTCTCTGGCTCTAGAAAAGAAACTTCGCAAAAGTCTTCGTATTCTCGAAAACTTCTTCCAAGCTATCATCAACAAAGCTCTTTTACTACACCGGCGGAGTTCGAGAAGCGCTCTACCGATCCTGGATCCAAACCACAACTTCCGCCATCCAACGGCAGCCTACACTCTGGATTCAGTCGTCTTCAAAGATCAACTTGTTTCCACCCTTCTCGCCGGTTGAGACACGACTGCCTGCACGCTCTCCTGGCTCCTTTTCGAGCTCTTCCCTCAACCTGAAGTTATACAGAAGCTTCGTCAAGGGATTACTTGATTTCAGCATGGGGAAAGCAACTACTTATGTCTATCTCAAACGCATAAAGTATTTGTAATACTGTGTGACTGAGGAGAAAGACCTCTCCAAGACGCTTCCGGCCTCGATCCGCCACAACTTCATCGCTGTCCGCGCGAGTTGGATGAAAAGGCTCACCGACAAATTCAACTGCCAGCGCACTTTGAAATCGTCCAAGGCAACGAACGCTTCGCATGCGGGCCAGTCGCCGCGCGAACGGGGGACTCCGACGTCGTACCTGTTTGCAGGTTCGGTTGTGTGGGCTCCGGGCAGACTACCCGGCGGCCAACCGCTGGTCGGGTGGTCTGCTCCTGCTGGGTTTTCTGCGGCTGCGTAGCTTCAATTGCAACGGGCTTGTCGCGGTCGGACTTAGTAGCCCTGTTGTCCAGAGATTTCGTGAATTCGGTGCTGGTGGAGAGTGTGCTGGCCAGTCCGCTTGCCTGGGGGGCATTGAACCCGTACCTAGAACGGTTTGTCTCCCGTTTTGGGCTGCCGGGAGGCATATTCCTCGCGGCATCATCCAAAACTCAGCATCAGATTGGTAATCAGAGGCTTCGGCTCCGATTAAGTTTTACATGAACGTAGAAATAAATATCTCGGCGGACTGGGGAAGAGACAGTTAAGCAGGCTTTTTCTCGAAACGAAACGGAATTGACATCGTCCCTCTTAAAATTCGCAAACCCCAATTCCGAACGCGCGTGGGTTGTGACGACGGAAGACACGCTTTCCTGGACGGGCTCTGCACCTTTGCTCTCGCAGGCGTGAATTAACGGCGAGAGACAGCTAGCAATGCGCATCCTCCAATTCACAAATAACGAATTAGTGTGGGAGTGCTGTGGGCAGGGTAGGGCCTATTTCGCCAGCGGGACAAGGTGGCTCGCCATTTGAGAACGTCTTCGAGAGATCAAGTTCCAGATTTAATTCGCAAACCTGACAATTTCTGTTCTCCCCTTGCAAGCCCAGAAAAGAGCGAAGAACCGGCTAGACAACATCCACGAGCTATGGAACTCGACTTGCCAGGATTTATCGAATATGTTTGTCACATGCACCTACGCCTCAGACATGCCTGTCATACTTTCAAACTTGGCGAAGGAGTTCCAGCTGCTAATTCCGGATGATGAGTACGTCGCCGGGCTCTGGCTGTCCACGCTTGTTGAGGTCCTATCATGGTGCGCCCCGGCGATAAGGCAGAGTATGATAGGTATATTGCGTATGTCGTCTTGGTCACGTCTGAGGTTTTCTACGATCTCATCACTGGGGCTGGAGACCTAATTTGAGCAGGGCAGTTTTCAATAAGATGGCGATTCTCAGAGAACTACTTGCCGTCTTTCATCCAGGCTCGGCGAGAACTGGTACTCTGAAAGATTTGTGTCACAGAGCATGAGCAAACGTGGCAAACCACGCAGCCTTCCACCGGCCGGCAAGTCCTCAGAGTGATCTTGAACTCCACAAGCCCAATCCTCGATTTTTAAGAGCAGTGGCAACAATCATTCGGGGGAGTTGAAGAGTCTCAGCAATTCGTGGACTTTTGGCGAGTAATTAGAGCACATAACTAGGCTACCTTCACTTCTCAGCATGAAGGTGGCACATGGATGTTGTTCTATGACCTGAACGACGCGATATGCCCATCTCTGGAGCAAGGCTGACGCAGTTATTATTTCAGGTAATGACAGTGTCTCTCGGCAATTCCCAAGAAGCCATATTTGGAGTGAAGACGGGCCATGGTCGGGATGATGTACTGTTTGCGTCTCAGCGTGCACACGGCGCCGCCCATGATGTGTGTCTGTCGCGTGTGTGAAGACCAAGTCCATTGGAAAGGGAACCCCGTTGGGAGAAACTAGCGTTAATCTCAGGAGGCTGCAATCAATCCCAAACCATTAGTGAAGATGTACTTGATTGAAACAGTAAAGTGACGTGAACGGAGGGCATTATTGATCATTTCACCTATCTAAAAGTTGTTGCATACTAGTCCCAACCATTTCTGAGACCCCCCATTCCGGGCCTTCTCCTTCACCGGGACAAACCCGTCAATGTACAGCTTGCGGATGGTGGAATTCTGCAGAAACAGCCCCGTATCCACGATGATCCTCCGCATTCCCGCCGCCTCTCCGCCATCGCCGCCGCCGCTGTCCCTGCCCCCACGCGTGTTACCCTTCCCGTCGAGGTTCCGCTCCACCTGCGCCATGATGGCGTCGTGAATCACGCCCTCCGCCCTCGCGTTGTCCTGCGCCGTCGCGCGGCCGTTGTGGTTGCTGGGCTGGAACACGGCCGTCCGCGCGTCCAGCCCGAGCACCTCAAATAGGTCCAGGTTCTCAGTATAGTGTGGCTGGAGGTTGTAGATCCTGTGGTGGTGGTTGCAGATCCGAACGAGTTCCGGGTCGGGAACCGGGGAAGGTTTTGGCGGTTCGGGAGTAGGAGGGGGAATTGGGGGGCCGAGACGCCGGCAGTAGATGATGCCCGTAATGAGCACAATCAAAATGGCGCCGCCGACGACCGGCGACAGCCACCAGGGCTTCTCTTTGTCACCGTCGAGGCCGTACTTGTTGCGTAGGGGACTGCGGCTCCGGCTGTCCTGCTGCTGGTACCTGGGCCTGCCCTTGTAGCTTGATCGCTGCATGATGGAGCAAGGTATGGGGAAGTGATGATGATTTGAGTCGTGTTGTTTATGTTTACTTGTTGGGTCTGGCGCACCTCTTATGCATCCGCCCAATTCACTCGCGTCCATCATCTTTGCCAACAGGATCAGCCCCGACGACCCTGGAACGGGCTGCTGTGGGCGATGACATGACAAAGTCAATTCGTGGGTACTGGTCTTTGATGCCTTTGTCTAGGTACTTTCAAGAGACCCAACACCACATACCCAGAACCTCCCAGACCAGACCGTCACAAACGCCCTCAAAGAATCGCGCGCAAACCCGGTCCCTCCAAATCACGGCCCCAAACACCCAACCGAAGGATTGCCTGCCTGAAACTGTCATCCATCGTCCTACCCAGCACTGCGACCGCCACTGCCAGGCTGGCCCGTCTGTACTCCGCCACTAGTGTCCGCTCCATCCCCGCCAGTTCAGCAGTCAACCTGTCGATGCGCACTAGCTCGAGCTGGATGCTACCCCGGAAGATTGGCTCGCTGCGGAAGTGGCACAGGAAGAGGTCGTGGAGGCATTCGCGGGCGGTGCGCAGCTGTCGGAGATGGGTGTAGTAGGTGGTGATGGCGGACAGCTGGGGCTGGGGGTCGACTTCTCTTTGCTGTACCACGCGGTCCATGCGTCCAGGGGTCTCGGGCGTCATGATCGAAGCATGGGCTCGCCGCTGCGGTATGACAAACGATGGCTGGTGGCGCATGTGAGGGAACGGCGACGGCGGCGGCGGCGTGCGGACCGGGGTCCGGGGCGGCGGAGTGACTCGACGGGGTCCGCGTCCCGGCGTTATCGGAGGCGTGATCCGCCCGCGGCCCCTCACAACAGGGTCGGGGTCTTCCCGCTGGTGGTTGTCATCATCATCCCCGTTGATGACGACCCCGCCGCCGCTGTCGCTGTTGTCGTCGGCCTCGTCCGGTGCGTCTTGGTCGCCGTCCCAGTCCTCGTCAAGCCATCTCTGCATGAACTCGGGGTACCTGTTACTCGTCAGCGTTGCCATCCCAAACAAATGCCTTCCCACATGTACTTCCACTCCTCCAGGACGACCCCTTTGCCCAACTTCTCCGTCCCGACATGCGTTGGCTGGTAGCGATGGTCGTTCCAGTACTTGCTTGCCCGTCTCTGGACTGCGTCGAGAATCTTGTGGTGGACGAACCGCGCGTGGAGCGGCCCGACGGCGTGCATCTGTGCGAACAGCTCCGCGGGGTTTCCGCCCGACTTGGCCGTCGTCGGGATGAGGCCAAAACGGACAATGTACCGGGCCATGAGGAGCTGCTGGTGGGGCTTGAAGGTTATGCGGCCCATCCGGTCGCCGAGAGGTTTGCCGTTGAATGTCTAGAGGGGAGAGGAGGCACGTCAGTTGAGATGGGAGAGAGGAGGCGGCAGCGTTGGTGGTTTCAAACTTACTGTCTCCTTTGTGACGCCATTCCAAAGTTCGGGCATGGTGCACAGAGTTGGCTACGATGGTGTAGCGAACTCTGGGGGAAGATGTTTCAAAGAATCAAGTTTAGCAGGCACATTACGAATGGCAAGATAAGGAGGCGACGATTCACAGCTTCTGAACACCTAAGGAGGGCATGGAATTCTCACATCAGCGACAGCTTGGTCTCTCCCCATTTTCGCATCGCAGCAGTAAGAGTCAGATGGAGATTCAAACGGACGCGTTCAAGAAAGCTGCGCCGGTGTGTCCTTTGGGCCTATAGAAGGAGAACAAAAATACCCAAACGAGAGAGGGCAGACACAGGTGGAGATGGGCATGACGCGATCGGGCAGCTGCCCAGCGATGCGAGCGCGGGAGCGTACATGAACATGCTGCAGGCGCGTTTTATTGGGCGGAACTCATGATGACAGAGGGGCTCTCATGCGCATGATGAAAGAAACCGACGCGGACGGATACATGAACATGTAGGACCTGTGCCTTGCTGGATGTGCCATGCTGACGGGTCTCAAAGTAGGAGTAAACAGAACAGGAACAGCAGAGAGAAGAGAAACGAACGAACTACAGGCTTTGAAACGGAACAACAAATGAGTACGCTTGATGAATGGAGAAGAGCGACAAGATGTCTTGCCTGAAACAAACGAAGAGAACCGGAAGACATGCAAGCATGGCATGAACGATCGCGACCAAACGACAGGAGACGAGAGAGTAAGACAGTCCAACGTGCTCAACCGCCGCCACCACCACCACCATCCTTGTCAGATCTTGGTGTACAGCTTGAACTCCAGCTCCCTCAATAGTCCCTCAAGCTCCGTGTATCTCTCAACCTTGGGCCGGAGTTCGCGGTGTTCGGTCGAGTACTCTTCGAACTGCCGGAGCATCTCCGCAGAGGAGGGGTCGGGGGAAAGGCGGCCGACGAACGGCGCGAGGTGCGTGGTGATGGGACCGACGGCCGGACTGTTGGTTGCAAGAGGAGGAGGAGGAGGAGGAGGAGGAGGAGGAGGGTTGACCCGGGGCGACGATGACGATGGCAACACAGCCGGGGCGGCGGCGGCACCCACCCTCTGCTGGCCGGCAACTGGCCTGGTGAAGGCGCGTCGGTTCCTGCGACCTGACACAGATGGGGATTCCGGTTCTCGCGACGGCATCAGTCTGTAGGGGTGGAGCGACTGCTGCTGCTGCTGCTGCTGCTGCTGCTGCTGCTGCTGCTGCTGCTGCTGCTGCTGCCCTGGCGGTGGCGTCAGTGAGACACGAGGTTGTTGGACAGGAGTACGAGCAGCAGCAGGCAGCGTGTATGGCTCGAGCGGCGGGGTCGAGACTGATGCCTCATCCTGCGCCCTGCCAAACTCGCGCTCATAGTCTGTCTGAACCACGGCTCTGCGCGTAGACGTGAGGGCGGACTGGTTCGATGGGAGGGTGATCTGGCTGACTGCAGGAGCAGCACCATCAGTCGATGAGGCGTAGCGGCTCGCGCCAGCGTCAGACGCGGTGGCGGAGTCGCGGAGAATATCAAGCTGACCGCTCGCGACGGCGAACCAGCCTCTCTCGTCGTCGTTCAGGTCCTGATGGGTGGCTCTCTTCTTCAGGAGTTCCTTGGCGTAGACGTCTTTGAGTCGGATGTTATGAAAGTCGAGGGGCACCGTGGGGTTGGCGTTGGCGGCTTTCCGGGCGGCGTCGGAGGTGCCTGGGACGGCGAAGAACTGAGGGTGATCTTGCTGCGTTCTTTGGAGCCATGCATTCTCCTCGTCGCTGAGGGGCATGCGTTGGCGGAGGAGGGTGCCAGCATAGCTAAGGTGTTCGAGGGTCGCATCGTCGAGAGTCATTGCTTTCGTTTGCGTAGACAGAGGCAGAGATAAGTGGTGTGAGTTTGCAGTCAAGGAGGCGAAGACAGACAAGGAAAAGAGGCAGCAGCAGAAGCGAATGGTTAGAAGGACAACGGAATAGCACATGTGTACTGATGTTTAAAGGCGTTGGTGGAATCCAATGCATGCGCATCGGCTGCCCGCCAGGTGGGGCTGAGATGCGATCGACGGGGCGCAGATCTCCCGGGACGCGCAAGGATCCCACGGACAGGGGTCCGGTGCATGAACCGGTTCGTGAAAACAGTGAGTGACCAGGCCAAGCAGTCTGCGCATGATGATGGCTGGGTCTCATGACCTCGTCTTGGGGCCTTTCTGCCCACAGTGACGACGACAAACAAGCCAAGACGGCCGGAATTGCCAGGGTCTCACGTCTCTGAGCCCGAACATTATCCTCTCCCCAGTCCCAAAGCGGATGTCCGTCTGTCTCTCTGTTTCTCTGTCTCATCCGTGATGATGGTGCCTGGCAAACGGGGGGGCAGACACCTCCACACTGAAAGTGACGTGTCAAAGGTGACCGACACACGGGCTGGGGAAGAGGGAGAGGTTTGCTCAGCTAATCGCCATATAGATTAGAAGCGGCCGACCTCTCACTTTAGTTTCCCTTTCTCGTTCTGGCGCTTTAGCGTCTCGTCGTGTCTCCCCGGCGCCGCCAGAGAATATGAGCAGTCACAATGCTACAGACTGCGCGCTTAAGCCCCCATCATCGTCGTCTGCTATCGTCAACAACATTCGCTGCGACAGTTCCAGACTTCAAGTTGCGCCGTGCTGGCTGTATAGTGAGTTCTTTGTTCTCGATCCTTGATTGGGATGTTTTGAAAGCTAACTAGAACGCAGCAGCTTCGGTCCTCGCACGGGATCCTTTCCACCAACGCGGCAAACGGTGTCTCCGTCATCACGACGACAGATCCACCCACAAAATCACTCCGACATACGCTGCAGACGTCTCTGTCACCCTGCACCGGATCTCTTCCACCAACTTTGCCATCGCCGGATTGTCTCCATCATGGTGAAGCCAGCCGACCCTTGAGCCAATCCCGTTCCAAAATCAAAACATGCGTCGCGGTTTCGTCCACCTCTCCGCACGTCTGGACCTTCTTCTCTTCTCTCAACTCTCGGTGTGGGCAGCCGTTGGTTGGGAAATGAGAGGGGGGTCCGGGCGGCGCGCGGGAGGGTGATGGGGCCGTTTGCGGGAATTTGAGATTGCTCCTGTCACCGGCATCGCACTTCCGGCACCCGTTCAGGCCGTCTAATGGTCAATCTGGCAGCGACTTGTCGCGTTCCCATTCATTGCCGCTTCATGGCGTGTCTTGTCATTGCGATTAATCACTTGGCGGCACATCACTTCATGCTAGCCACAACACGCGAGGTCGCCATTCACAATCAGTCACCTGCACTCTGATTCAGACAACGCGCTCACGGCGAGCGAGGCGGGTAGGAGAATGCGTCACTTACGCGCGACGGCTGGCCCGGTCGTTAGTGCTGCGACGAAAATTCTACCCAATCTCGTTTCCCGCATCATCTCCTGCTTTGTGCTTGCTGCTTTCAGGGCGTCGTGTGTGGCTGTTGGGGGGTTCCACGTCTTAATTACCGTGTTTGAGGATTGCGAACAGCACTCATACAATATGTCTGCTTGGTCTGCCTCTCTTTTCCATGGCTCAGCGAGGATTTTGTGACTAGCAGTCTTGTGCATCTGCTTGGTCTGCCTCTCTTCTCCATGGCGCATCGAGAATTGTGAACAGCATGTGTTCTGTGCTTGTTCTGTCTCTTTTCATGATGAGGATTGTGATCAGCATGTTTGCTCTGTTTGATCTGCCTCATACAGCAACCAGCCAATCCCCTCTTCCCCCTCAAGCAAAACTTTTCGGCGCGTTTGTTTTCTCCCTGAAAGCGATGGTGGCTGGCCCGGTCGTCATCTTTGCAAGGGGGAACAAACAAACCGGAAGTGCGCCCAGGAGCTAGAGGGGCCGGGGTTGTGGGCCACCCGGGGCACCGTGCATCCGTGTTTAGTGGGTCCCGGAAGACCGGGGGTCTGGATTATGGCCGGGATGGAGCCCGTGCTTCCTTGGACAGTGTCATGGGCAATCGACACAGTGCGAGATACGCGAGAAAATACGCCCAAGGACCAGCAGGGAGGAACGGGTGTCACAACATATTTGCATAGATGAGTGATTGAATTAAGGAGCAAACAAATACATGCACAATGGGATAAATGGACATACAGCTGAATGCCTTGGAGAACCCCCCAATTAATAAGCAAGCGAGTAGACCAACCAACCCACAAATGAATCAATGAATGAATGAATGAGTGCCATTCACACCCCTGCTCAGCGCCCACACGCCCTTTGTTTGTACTTTTCACCGCTTTTCCCCTCATATACCGACTCCCTCGTCGAGGCCGAGTCAAGGTTCACATTTCCATCTTCCGTTGACCACACACAAAGCAATGTCAATCCCGGGACTCAAGGCCAGAGGCTGCATTCCTCCATCTGCGTCTCCGTCTGTCCCTTTCCCGTCTCCGGCCAGGTCTCCAGATCCGGACCACAATGATGCCAGCCCAAGAGACCGCGACCCCGGAGCTGAGGCAGAACCATCGCCGTGGTTCAACCGCCTCACCTTCTCTGTTGGCTTCCTCTCCTCTGTGTCGCCGGTGGACACTGACACAACACCGACAAACACAACGCAGACCATCTCGCTATACTTTGACGCCGAATTCGTCCCGCAGGCCACGGCGCTTCATGCCGTCTTCGGTCCTCAAGGCTTCATCTCATGCACTTCCGTCCCCCCCACAGCATACACACGCACACCCTTCACACCATACACGGCCGTCGATAACAACACCGTCATCGACTTCGCCCATCCTCTTCACCGCCGCAGCGGTGGCGTGCGTCTCCCTTCCGTCTTCCGTTGCGCCCTGTTTCTCCTGGTCTACACTGTAGCCGTCTGGCTCTTCTTTTCCACTATTGGAAAAACTCCTCCGCAAGTGCCTCTCCCTGTATTATCCTCCCCGCTCCCGCTCCATGCAAACATCACCAGAATCCTCCACCTCCATGATGAGGCCCTTGTGCCCATTGTAGCTTCTGACGACGACGCCGACGACTCTCACCCTCGTTTGAACACCACAGCCCTCCATCTCGTTGACTCGCTCTACAAAGAAATCTCCAACTTTTGTCTCCTCATAACCGAACAAGCCCCAGACATAGAGGCCGTTCGATACATCAACCGCGTTTGCGGCTGGGCACATGAAGCTACAGGCGACCTCCGTCACGCGTGGCTGCGGGCAGTACGCTTCCCCGGCGACTCCATGCGCTTTACCACGTTCCACTGGGCCGAGAAACTTGCTTCGGCGTTGATAGATCAGCCTTTCGACGACACCACCAACACCAACGAGAGCAGGCATGTTTTGGACGTTCTGTCCCGCTCCCTCGACTCCAGTACCGAGCAGGGTCTCCTTCCACGCAGCCTCCAGAAGGGTCATGTTGCCGTGGAGGCAGTCATCGCCCAATTGGGAACCCTCCAGGACGAAGTTGACCGACTGGTGGTCCTGGCAGATGAGCACAAGATCCAGCCAGATGCCAACGCGCAACCCCCACCGCAGCCAGAGAAGTCGGGTTGGACCTGGTCTCTCCTCTCCCGCGACGTCCACCCCTTAGTCGTAGACGCCAACTGGACAGCCGCGGCTATCAAGGGAGACAAGGTGATGCTCGCAGCGCATGCGTCACGGGCGCTGGCGCGTGTAGTACAGGCCGGTACTGATACTATCGCAGCGATGAAACCAAAGGCGACGGAGTCGGCGGTGCGCTTTCGCAAAGCCAAGGAGGCGCTGAATGCCACGTCTGACGCGCTGAGACTCTTGCTCGAAACGCTGAAGTCGGATCCGCCATCGGGTGCGAGCTCGACATGGTCTTTGGTGTGTGATCGTGCTATTGACCGCTTCATCCGGTGGGCTTCATCACTAAGGAGGGGACTGCCTCGTCAAGATCGGTGGCAGCTCGGGACGCCGTGGCTCACTTGTGCGGCGGGTCATGGTTACAGTGAGCATGAGTGCGGTTGTGCGGCTTGTTGGACTCTCTGGTATGTCCCCAGCGTGCAAGGCATGGTGGACCTGTTGAAAACGAAGGCCCGCGACTACGCTGCCTAGTTTTCCTTACCTCAGGCTAGCGGAGGAAAGGTGGCAATAGGGGGAGGGGGATATTTCTGGGTCTGGAGATTGCATTAGATTTATGGTGACAATCCAAGCGTACGAGGGTGTAAGGGGAGGTTATGGTGGCAGCGAAAGGTGAATGAAGATGATCTGCACAGTTTGAGGGCCGAGAGACTCACGTTGATGCCGCAATTCTGTCGCTTCTTGACTCTTGATAAGTTAGGAAGGCGGAGCGTATGGGAATTGGCCGCCAGAAGCTGGTTTGAAGATCTGTAATCCAGCTACGGAACGCCCGAATGCCAGTAGAGAGACATAGGTCACAGGTGAAGTTAACTTCCAAGACTTAGCGACAAGTGACTGACTTGGGTTAGTCAGACAGATGACTATTGCTGAGGCCAGGCCGCTCGAGGCACCATTCTATGTTCGTCACTACCTAGTTTCCAAGTGGGTTCCCTGATATTGAGATAAAACCGGGCTTGAATGATGAAGGCGACTGCTTCGTGGCAGAACTGACAGCCAGCTAAACTGTGGTCTCTATTTGGGAAATGGAAGGGATCTCAATCCGTGACGTTGATCCCTAGATGTAAATGAGGACACGAGGTGCATCGTCGGAGCTAAAGCTCTTGTCAGCGGGCAACATCATGATTCTAATCACCCAGTAGGGTAGAAACACCCACCAACAATGTCTCCCGGTCGCGCAACGACCGCGTCGTCCCGAAACACTATCATCTCAATCATAAACACGGGCGCAGACAGGCTGCAGTGCCTCGACGCTGAGAATGGAAAACTCCGGCGTAGCTTGCTTGCCCGCCCTACGTGCAGTGAAAGTGAAGTAAGAGAGGTTGGTGATGATCAACTACGAAGCCAACAAGATAGCACTCAGATATATGCTACCTTAGACCATCAGTACTAGTACGAGGTCGGTATATTAAGACTCCGTATTATAGCAAGACGCAGTACAGACAAGAAAGTTATATTTAAGGTATAAAAAGTACTTAATTTATTTAATAACTATAAAAAACTATAAATTAACTAAGTATTTAAAAACCTGTATAGCGCAGTGGTATACGCCTAGCAGGCCTATACGTTGTCCAAACGCATAGGCGTCGGTTTGATCTTGACTATAGGAACCCCTTCTCCTCTCTTCTGATTAGTTAAGGACCTACTATGTATATAGGCCCCCCTTCTCCTAAGAGACCTATATATACAGTAGGGCACTACCGGCCGCTAACTAATTATATTATTATATAGTATTGTGTGTATGCGTTATTTACCCAATTATATATTATATAATACGGCCTGAGTTTTCTTCTTATAAAGGGTTTCTTAGTAGTATATTACTTAGTATTAAGTAGTAGTATAAAATAATTAGCAGGGCCTTAAGCCCTCTAGTATAGAGTAAACAGAGAGGGAAATACCCTTATACCTACCACCAACTAAGTATTTAAAAGTAGATTTACTATAAGTTTATTTTAAAATATATATCTCTATAAAACTAACTATAAAATTATATAATAATATATAATTTTTATAATATATTTTTTTAATTATAATAATAGTTAAATAGATTGTTTATTATATAATAGTTATTGTATTAAACT